>JAPYZE010000463.1:0-39224 GCA_030522805.1 Leptomastidea abnormis
TATATATATATATATATATATATATATATACACACTTCAATCGTATTGTGACGTCATAATTCAGAAAATAACTTGATTTTTGACGTCAAAATTAATCAACTGACAGATTCTTGTGTTTTGTGTATCATATGTTTTTCTGTGCATCGTTTTCGGGCATGACTGAAGTTTATAACCTAGAAAAAAAAAGGGAAATAAGCCGAAAAACTAAAATACATTTAAAGCTGTAGCTTTAAGGATATGAGTTTTATAATTTATAAATATTTTAAAGTATTATTTTAATTTTTAGTAGCAATGGAAAAAGAAGGTACAGTTTCTGAACAAGTTTACATGATTATTGTCAATAATTTGTTTACAATAAATTTATTACATTTTTCTTTTTTTAGAAATTTGTCAATATTTTAATAATATTATTGCAAATCAAAAAGATGTCTCAGCTGGTATGGCTGCTATTTGTACTTTGTTAAAAGTACTTGAAAAATCTAAATGTCAGTATACCTGAATATTTTTTAAACATATTGTCAGGATGAAAGATGATGTAATATATTCATTTAATTTCATATAAATTTTACAGCTGAAACTGTACAAGAATTACAGTATAGTCTTCAAAATGCTATAGACACAATGAGATTAACAGATCATCCTGTTACAGCAATAGCATCAGGAAGTGAACTTTTTCTCAGGTTCATTACTTTAGCTGCACTTGATACTCCAGTAATTAATTATTTTAATTTAAAAACTTAAATTTTAATAACATTTTTATATTTGAAGCATATTAGTTAAAAAATATATGCATCTTTTTTTTAGTCATTTGCAGAGTGTAAAAAAATTATGTTACATAGAGGGAAAACGTTTTATGAAAAACTAATAGCTGCTAGAGGAAAAATTGCCAAATCAGCATCTAGTTTCATAGTTGATGGATCGGTAAATCAAAAATTTAAATATTGTTTTATTTTAAATTAAATAAATTATAATAAAAGCATATTGATTTTCTATCTTTTAGAAAATCTTAACACATTCAAGATCTAGAGTTGTTTTACAAACAATGAAAGAAGCAGCAGCTAGTAATAAGATTTTTGAAGTCTATGTTACAGAATCATCACCAGATAGCTCTGGGTACATAATTTTTCATAATATTAATAATGATCAATAAGAATACTATACTAATATTTATTTTGGATTAAATTATGACAAAGATTTGACTTATAAAATTTTATAACTAAATTAATTATTTTTAAATTTTGTTAAAATTAGAATAGAAATGGTTCAAAATCTCAGAGATTTAGGAATTTCTTCTACATTAATATTGGATTCATCTATGGGTTACATAATGGAACAAGTTGATATGGTGATGGTTGGAGCTGAAGGTGTTGCAGAAAGTGGCGGCATTATAAACAAAGTAAGGAAAATATAAATAGTAAAAGTTAAAGCATGGCAACTGTTAATAAAGTAAAAACATTTTCATATAAAGGTTGGAACTTATACAATGGCAATTTGTGCAAAAGAAATGAAAAAACCTCTGTATGTTCTTACAGAAAGTTTTAAGTTTTCAAGAATTTATCCGCTCAATCAAGTTGATCTTCCAGATGAATTTAAAGTAATGTTATATTATTTTATAAAGTTATATGCAAATCATAAATTTAATTGAAATAATCAATTTAAAATTTTTAATAATTTATAGTACACATCTAGCACATTAAGGAAAGATCTTCGCAAAGAACATCCATTGGTTGACTATACACCTCCCCAGTATATAAGTTTACTTTTTACAGATTTAGGGATACTTACTCCATCAGCAGTAAGTGATGAACTTATAAAGCTTTATCTTTAAAAGATTGAAAAGATTGACTATAAAAAATTTTGTATTAAATAAAAATTTTTGTAACTAAAAAATTTAATTAAGTTTTAATTAACGTTTCATTTATTATTTTTACTAAATTAATATACAAAGTCAGAATTTTAAGTAACTCATATACTTAATAAAATTGATGTACATATATGTATATTTTATACAATTTTCCTCAAACAAATTATTACAGAATTTTCACACATTTAACTTATTAGAGCAAACAATAACAAACATGAGTATTGCATATATTATGGTGTAATTTAAAGTTTCCATTGTAAATAAATAACAATTTTAAAAAGCTATTCCAATTCGTAGTCAAAAATATTTTTAAAATAATGGCAAAGCACAAATTAAGATACTCTAAGAGGAGCTTGTATAAAAAAATCACTGCTTATTTTTAGAGAAAACAAAATTAAAAATATGAATGATTTGTACAGCATGTAACTTTCCTATAAGTAAAGGATGGCAAAAAAAAAATACAAATTTAATTAATGACTTTTATATTATAATAATAATACTATGCTTAACGAGCACGTCATTATATAATCAACAATATTTGAGATTTTCATGTCTGACAGTTTGATTGAATTTTTATTGCACGATTAGTATTTAAATACTGTCTGGCTGACATGAAAAAATACTGGTACTCGTGCAATTATGTAATCTACTAAATAATCATTAAATGCGTAATAAAAAGCTTGTACGCGCTTTTTCAATTTAAAATTGAAATTTTTTTAGCATTTTTTCTAAATTTGTTGCCAATGTATATTATATTTTAGTTCATTTAAGCTTGAACAAGTCTATAGGCTTGCGTTAAATTATCAAGAACAGAGTAAATTTGATCAAAATGTGGTCTTTTTTCGGGTTCATATTCCCAACATCGTAACATTAGGTGGTAAATTTCATCTGGAGTACCTTCTGGAGCTGGCAATCTGTAGCCTAAAAATATTTCGCAATTTTTAACAAATATATTTTTAAAGATTATGTTAATTAGATAATATTTACCGCTATCAATTTTTTCACGGGCTTGGGAATTCGATAAGCCACTATAAGGATAACCACCTTTAGAAAAAATTTCCCACATTAAAACACCATAACTCCAAACATCACAGAGAGAAGTATATTTTCCTAAAAACAGTATAATATAAGATTCAAATGAAGTATCTCACTCGTTGAAAAGTAATTTTAAAATATTTACCAAAATTAAGTGCTTCAGGAGCAGTCCATTTTATTGGAATTTGCTTCATTCCATCTGAAACTATATACTCTTCTTCTTCTCTTGACATACCAAAATCTGAGATTTTCACATTTGACTCATAGCCTGCCAAATTGATTGGGCAAAATATGACAAAATTAAAATTTGAAATGACTTAAATTATGATTTAGTTTTTTTATTGTGACTTTGATTAATTTTAAGAAAAGATATATATCAAATCATACACATACCAACAAGACAGTTTCTTGCTGCTAGATCTCTGTGAATACAAAATTTTGATTCTAAATAACACATTCCAGCAGCCGCATCTTTGCACATTTGGAATTGCTCAATTTGAGTTATACTAGCAGCATTTTTTCTCAAATATGTTAACAAAGATCCACCTTAAATTATAATACAAAATTAAAGACAAAAATATAGTGTCAGCAAAATATATAAAATTTTAAATGTACCTGGAACTAATTCCATCACAATCATAATAGGTTGTTTTTTCACACAAATTCCTATTAGTTTTACGATATTAGGATGATCGTACTGCTTTAAAATTCTACCCTCTTGAAGAAACTTTTTTTTTTGTTCATCGGGTAATGTTACTTTGCAAGTTTTCACAGCTACTTCAGTCTTACATGGTTTTAACAATGCTCTATAAACATCTCCAAAGTTACCCTGAAGAAAAAAAAATTATAGGTTTTTAGAAAATATTTAATAATTTTTTTTCTAATTTTTTTCATTTGCGAAATCTACTCACGCGCCCAATTTTTTCTAGTAGTACAACATCATCATTATTAAGCTCCCATCGTTCTCTTAGAATTGGAGTTTTTAAAATAGCTCCTGATCGACTAGTTACAGGCAATCCAGATTTAAGTTGATGCATTATAAGTTCTTGAATTGAAGGAAACGCCGGTCCTTCAAACCGAAAGTGTCCCTAAAAAAAATAAAATCATTAACAAATAGAAAAAAAATCAATTGCTCTATCTCTTATAGATAGCTAATAATAAATTCAATGAATAATTGGCAGTATATCATTATTAAGCAATGAGCTGATTTCTAATCTTTATTAAGACAAATTTTATAAAGTATTAATGACAATTTACCGAACACCAAGAATTCAGCACTCAAACTAATTACCAAAAATACTGCCAAGAAAAAAATTTTAGTGCTTAAATCTTTCTTGACAGGCTTTTTGGTAATTAGTTCAAAAATTGAGCTGTTTTTGCCAATTAATTATAATTAAGAAATTATAATTAATTTTTTTTGTAATTTATGTCAATAAAATTAAGTTTGCACATTATAATAATGACACGTCACAAATATTCCATTGTTCATAATTTTAAATTACTAGTATAGAAGATTGAAATAATTGATGTTATTAGTTAAAGTATATTTTATCAAGTCGTAATCCAATACCTCTTGTGTTGTCTGTACAATAAAGTGTTTGTGACCATCCCAACATACGGATAAAACAATTTGGCACTCGTCATTTCGGGTTGTTTCACGCACGAGAAAGTCTCCTTCATTGACTAATAAACGTACAACTTCTTCTCGCGGTAAAACACCATGAAACCATTCTTCATCCATGAGTTCACCATTTCCAGTTCCTTTTTGATTATTACAACTGGAAATTCCACGATGTGATCCCTATAATGGTTTAAAATATATAATTATACAATTATAAAAAAAAAATAAAAAAAAACAGATCTATAAGACACAAATAAACGAAAAAATAACTAGACAAAAATACACTTTCCATAAACACACACAACACCATTTTGCAAAAATGTTTCAGACTTTTAATAAAAAATGATAATAGAAATAAAATAGATGTAATCACAAGCTGAGATTAAAATGGATTAGTACTTTTTTATAAACAAAGTTGTTTTCAAAACTTCACATATTGGACAATGCTATTATACTAGACAATGTTAAAATATCGGCAATTTTTTTAAAAACAAAAAAAATGAGTTGCTTTATGAACGGTATACAAGAAACGTACTACTGAAGGGGAATCAGTAACTCTAGGGATAGTTGAACCTTCACTACCAGCTCTAATAAGACCATTTTTCCCATTCTGTATTGATGGCAATGATTTAAAAGGTGATCTAATCATTGTTAGTAATTTTTGATTTCTTCGTAAAGTAAAAAAACCATTATCTGTTATGATACTTTTCTGCAATTTAATTTCATAATCGTGAAAATTCGACTAGCGAAAATATTCATTAGTACTTATTACAGCTAACAACTTTTAAGGTGAATGCTTTATAGATTAATCATACGATTTAAACCTAATAATTATTTTCTTAGTTTATTAAAAACATTTTTTTAGAACAAACATGTAGATAAATCATATTTCTATTGACTATCTTAGTAATAATACTTATACAATTTTATGTTTAAGAAAAATTTTTCGTTATTACCGTATTATTTACTTTAAATTTATAACTCGTTAAATTTTTTAATTAAAATTTATTTTACCTTGTTGATTGGTTCCGAGAAAGAGCCTTCCATTGACAAATCACATCCAGACGGTAATTCTTCACAGCCAAGTTCATTTAAAGCACTTCTGATAACTTCAGCTTGTCTTTGCAATTTTCTTTCTTGACATCGCAGTCTAAGTTCTTCTCGCTCTTGCGAATAATCTAAAGTAGATCTATAAGAAAATTGTTAAAAAAAATTTAAAGGAAAATTCAACATGTATTTTACGGTAAAATCTTAATTATTCATACTTTATATCACAATTATTTTCAGAATTTGGTTGACCAGTTTGTCGAGCTACTTGAGTCGTTTTTAGAGAAGTTTCTAATTCACTTAAACGATTTCTTAACCAGTCTATTGTTAAATTATCAACAGTTAATTTATTAGGCAACAATTTTCCTGACGTATCATCCACAAGATTTTCATCAAATGTAAATCTTATAGGAGATGCTGGTCTGGTTCTGAAAGCAAAAATATTTATCAATTGTTTTAAAATATTCGTTTGAAAATATAATAAAAACAAGGAAGTTTTTAATACCTATGTTTTCCTATAAAGTCTTTATATTCTTCAATAGGTTTTACAGTATCAACAGCCTTTTTCATACGTGAACGTATTTCTAAAAATTTTTCGTTTGTAAAATCGGTATATTTTACTATATCTTGAAGTATACCTTTCCTAAAATTACAATGAAATATTATAATATAATAATACTAATTAGTATAATTTATACAATTTTTATTTACAAATATAACTTAAAAATACCTCTTTGCCTCTGAGAAGCAAGCTAGCTTGTAAATATAATAAATATCATTTGTTATGCAATAGATTTAAAATTTTGTATATTAATAAAAAAAAACAATAACTTACCAAGCAATTATAAATTCTTGATGAATAGCTTGCTGTCTTTGAAGAAGACTAGGTAAATAGCACGTTCTTAAGTCATGTTCACATTCAGTTACAGCCCCCAAAAGTAATACATATTCATTATGCGTTAAATGTAGTTTACGACATGCTTTTTGATATTTTTCTCTAACTTCATCTAGTTTTCTTCCTCCTCTGCCAGCTAAAAAAATATATGCAATAAAAAAATTATTTAAAATGCCACAATAAATATTAAATAATATACTGTTTTCTTACATTTCACATAATGTTCTTCAAACCTTGATCTCATCAATTTATACATTTCAAGATTTTTTTGATATTCAGCCTTTTTTCTGGTTACTTCATCTGTTAGCTGTAACATTAAATAATTTATTAAAAATTTATAAAGCAACAAGTTTAAATTATAGTTTATAATAAATTTACTTGTTGAAATTGATTATTTAACCAAGCCTGCTCCTCTTGGTATAATTTTCTTGCTCTTCTCCTTTCACTATGAAGAGTAGATATGTGTTCAACAACAATGCTTTCCATTGAATCTGCTTGCTGTTTAATTAATTTTGCAGTTTGATCAATTGACTCCATTATATCTTTCCAGCTCTAAGATTAAAATAATTAAAGTAAAATAAAATTTAATGGACTTACAATTAACAAATATTAAATACAAATAAAGATACCTGAGCTATTAGACTTCCAACCAAATCTTCATTGCGCTCAACCTTTTTTCCTTGATTACTCAACGAGGAAATAGTTGAAGCATATTCTCTATCAGACTTGACTTTTGTAGTGATACATCTACGCATTGTCTCCAAGAGCTTGATCTCAGCATCTTGCCGGCCAAGCAAAGCTTCATGAGAAGTTTGACCCTGCAAACTACTGGAGAAACCCATTTTTTCCACACTAACTTTTGGCACTTGTGTATTTTATGGCATGATAAATTTTAATCCACTTTTAAAAATAAAAATATATATTCCACTTGTATACTGTAATACATAACAGTATAAATTATTGAGTTTCTTTTTTGTCAAGTAGGAACAAGCAGTTGACTATCCATCAAGGCATCATCAACTGAAATACAAGCCCATGTTCTTATTGTCTCTTCAGCTGGTTTTCACTTTAGCCTCAAGCTTCTATTTTTCACTTTTTGCATTCTTTTCAGAGGTAAGCCTAACTGGCTAGGAAATTCTTCCATTTGCAAGAGAGCAAGAAAGAGAATTTTTTTTTTATGTTTTTTTGTTGTTGACCAACGCATAGGCGAGAGTAGTAATACGCTAGAAATAAATCGGAGCAAAAATAAAAAAGTAAAGTCTGGATAGCGTGATCGACATCGCGATCTCTTTATAAATACGTTAGCAGAGCGTCGAACTATCGGAATATAAGTATACTAAAACTCGAACAGAGGAAGTGATTATTGTTGTAATGTCGATATAATCTAAAAGAATTTGTTGTCGATGAAGAGAAACAGGTAGAGGACAGGTAGTTCGATCAAGGTAGAGAAGAGGGGGAAGCGGCCGCGAGAGAGCGAGCGGTAGAGAGTTGGCACACACACTGACGATATAGGTATAATAGGTGTACCTAATCGTCGTCAGGCAACCAGAAGCAGCAGCAGCCGCCCGATCTCGAGCACTGAGATCAGCATTTATATTTGCAAAGGCGGGGGGATGATGTGTATGTGATGGCTAGAATATTGCTATTTCTCCTCCTCCTCCCACGGTCTCACTGCTCTTTCTCTTTCTTTTTCCTCGCTCCTCTCTTCTCTGTTTCTCTCTTTTTTTCCTACTCTTTCTCTGTCCTTCTTCCTCGATCTAATCTCGATCAGCTCGACGTCGACTGCACACATCAGCAGAAGCAACAGCAGCAGCAGCAGAGCCAGGATTATTGCAGTATAGGGCAGAGGTGGTGACGACGGCGGGAGAATGGTTATAAAGCAGGTAGCAGCAACTCCTTTGCTTGTTCTTTTTTTTCTACTTTCTCAATATGTATAATATACCTATACATATTCACAAGAAATAAGCTGGCTGGGGGGCTTCCTTGCGGTGTGCGTATTGGAGTCCGATATCCATTCGGGGTCTCTCTCCCTTCACTTCGCCAAAATAGCATAAGCAATATATATATATATATATATAGCTACTATATAGCTAATTGTACACCAAAACACTATATACAGGACCGGAGCAGCTGCGCTACCAATGCACGCCAGCATCGAACTGAGCCATCGTCACCACACTGCGCTCGAGGCTCGAGCGCACTATATTTTACGATATATACCTGTATAGAAAAAAATGTATTCACCAAGACTTTTTGGAGTCGAACGTGCTTTATGATACTTTTTTTTTTCTTTTTATCGATTGGCTTTTTAGTAAAAATTAGGCACCATTTAAAGAGCTTGATTTATTTTTTATTTATATTAAAATTTTGTTATTAAAGAATTCAAATTTTTTAATGCTGGTCTGTTCCGTTAATGAGGTATTATCAAAAATATCTCTGACTGCATTAATTAATTAAAATAATACTTTAGAATATTGTGTACCAATTGTTGCTTGAAAAACAAAAATCGGCATTTCAAATACAGGATTCGAACTCTGGACTTTTTGGTAGCAACAAACAATACCTATATATAATTTACTATTTAAAACTTTGTCAATTTCGCACTCAAAAATCAATGAAACACTTATAAATGATGTGAAATGCCGATTGTAATCGAAAACGATCGTACGCGATCTCGATTTGCTAAATTTATTCTATACTCTCTCTCTATAAATCCTGCAGTAAGAAAAATTTTGCAAGTTTACTCTTACATATACATAAACAGATTAGATTGGCTTTAAAATTTTTTTATAAATCTAGTACGGACTTTTTATTTATAAAATGTTTATGGTAAAAGTGAAATTTTTATATTTCGGTTGCAAAGATAGTGCAGGTTTAAAAAAAATCTTATATAGATTTTTTATCCATTTTTCTTATCGATTTTTTAAAATTAAATCAGAAATTGCAAATTTTACTATTTTTTCGTTTAGATTATAGATTTTTTTAAACACAAGATTTAAAATAAAAATTAACTCTGACGATGAATTTCAAAGACATGATAATACTAATCATTCAATTTGAATCTATAAAAATTTACACAACCGACCGATGGTAAGGTAATATCAACAGATACTACAGTAGTAATTTCATTAATTCGATGCGAAGAAGCCGATTATATTTTGCCGGCACACTAACACACGTTATTCATTCAATGATCATCTCTTTTATAAAAGTCTAAAAAGACATTTTCTTGGACCAAGTACGCTCTATCCTTTGATTAATAATTTTTAAATTATTATAACTTATTAACTCAAGATTCAACATTTGTATAAAAAAATTTATAGATTTATTTGATAAATGGTTAGTAGACATACATACCATTTATTTAAAAAATAAAATTTTAACATATAGACACAATTGACTGTTGATGCTCGAATGCTAGAATTGCTAGATCATATACTAACCACGTGTTAAGAGATTAGAGACTAATTATCATTGCTAATTTTATTTCCATTGAATGCATATTTAATACATCTTAAAATTTATTACAATTAATTTATATAGCTATTGATACCATAGTTTATTTTTGTATATTGAATAATTTTGTTGCACGTATATATTTTTTGTGTCATTTTCATTCAAAAACTATGGTATTTAAACCACGTGTTCGCATTTGTTTAGCTTACAATATTATTTTTAAATTAAGTACATACACGTATAAAATTGCAACACAAGTTTTACAATTTTATTTGAAGAACTCTTAATTAATATGTTTCAATTTTTTTTTTTGCATTATGATTTAAAGAAGAATAAAAAATGATTCTGTAAGTCTAATAACTTTTTATACCAAAAAACGAAATACATCCATCGCTTCATATTCAATTTCTTGGTACTTTTCGCATGAGACACTGTATATAGTGCACGCAGATAATAATATATACACTATACATAAAAGACATCAGTCTATGTATTCCATATTTAGACCAAACGCCAGTTGTCTCTTGAAAATCAAAAAAATAGAGAGAAAGAAAATAAAACTAAAAATGCAACATAACTCAGCGAATACATGTTCAATATATGTGTACGAGTACACACACACACGTGATGAGTTGGAGTAGTATATAATATAATGAGTCATCCTCTCACTTAACGAAATGAACGCGCAAGTTCTTCACGATCTCTATCTTTTACTCAGTTTTTATGTACGACATAAACCAGAAGCCGGGGTGAAAGCTACATATGTGTACTTACATACATATACTCACCTTTTTTATTTATGAAGTTTATATATATCAACTTGATGAAATTTTGATAAATATTTGATAAATAAATTTATTATTATTATAGTTTTTCATGATTTCTGCGAATGTAATTGCATGCACAGTGTATATATAGATACATGTATATAAAATAAACATATATATATACTTTCTACATAGAATCTGACCAGCAAAAATACTCCTCGGGTATATACCTATACTGTATATAACAAAGTTGCGTGAGTATACTAATTATCCTGCGTGTGCAATGCATTCGCTTCATAATATTGATTATTTTTTGCAATATGTACGCTATATATTACCAAACTCCTTTTTTTTATTTTTTTCTTTAAGATCAATAATACTCAAAGTTACTTGATGTAAAAAAAGTATATAATAAGCTTGCAACTTTCTCTATAAATTCATATAAATATACACATTATAAAAAAATTTTATATAAATTAAATAAGAAGCGCGTGTAGATATTATAATGCGGTCCTTACGTTATAATCACACGTGTCAAACGTCATAATCAAACTTACAAAATATGACAATGGTATAGATAAAAATTAAAAAGAGAATTGACGGGGTATAGTGAGTCGTATAATATATATTAGTAAACATATAAGTTTCACGCTAACAAAAGTAAACTTTTAACAGATGGTGAAAAGAACAAGTGAAACGTAAAAATAAAAAAGAATAAAAAGATCAAAAAAAAAGATCGAAAAAAAAGAACAAGAATATATATTTACATATATAGGTATATATAAAAATAAAAGAGGAAAGGGAAAGAAAGAGTAAGAGAAAAGAGAGAAGAGAATGAAAGAGTAGGCGGGAGAGTTGAGTTTGGGGGGACGAAAGGAGACGACGACGACGACGACGACGACTACGACTATACTTACGTCTTGGTATAGCTCGCGGTTCGTATTATAGGCCCTGCAGTTTACCGGCCCGGTCGGCCTGTGTTCACTCTTCTTTCTCTTTATACTCTATACACGCGCTATGCACACCCGCAGTAGTCCTCCTCCTCCTCATCGCGCAACGAAGAGGTGATATTGTGCTGTTGTTTTACAAGTTGTGTCTCAAGATAAAATATACTCTACTTTTGCGCTGCTCGGCCCTTGAGATTAAGATTTTTTGTGTTCTAAAGCTTTGCTCTCTGGCTAGACTTTACGTCTACTTATACTTTTCTCTTTCTGACTCTCTTCATATATAGCCTTATTTCCATTATTTCCGTCTACCTACTCTCTTCTTCTTATCGCTTCATTTTCCTTCTGGTCCCCCTTTTGTCTCTTTCTTCCTTTTCATTTTCCTTTCTTTATCCTTATATGTGTGGAGAAAAAATAAAAATTTTATCAATTTGGAGTCTTGGAGTTGATCTATACAAATTTGGAGTCACCGCATTTTTATTCGATGACCTGCACAGTGTTGTTTTATGTTTCATCAATTGTGTAATTTGTGGATTTTTGTGTTAAAGTGTTAGATTGAAAAAAAAAGAATTAATAAAAGAAAAATTAGTTTAGTTGAAGTGATATGTTTATCAACACTGTTGGATTGTAATAAAAGTCACAAAGATTCAACTTAATCGTCTATACTTTCATCGGTAAGATTATGAACTTATGAGTTTATTTTTTTATTGTTTAAACGTATTGAAAAAATAATAAAGATAAGTTATAAGTTTTTCTAATAAATCAATAATTTTGAAATTCTTATAAGTAATTATTTTAATTCTCTCCAAAATAATATAAAAATACATTTGTTTGAGATTTGCTCCAAAAATCTAAAAATAAATTGCTGCGGTTTTCTTCAAACATATAAGTAGCAAAATTTATTTTAATTATTCAAACAAAATTAACTAAAAAATCAAGTAAAAAATTAAAACATATTTTCAAAGATAGACATTTATAATTCAATAAATTTTTATAAACATTTTTTTCCATAATTAACATAATATATAGTACTCGCGAATATAATAATTCTTCGAAACAAACAAAATTCCCAGTATTTTAAACAGTCTTTACAAAAAATTCAACAGACAATTATATAGTAGTACGTCAGCTGAGTCATACACATATACACACAGTTTTATTATAGCCTTTTAATTCACAGACAGAAAGAAAAATCAATCGATTTCTCACAAAAAAAACCTCCGTAAAATACCGTAAAATAACAATAATCCAATAGTCACAATAAAAAAAAAAAAAAGAGAAAAAAAGATAAAATACAAATCTATATACAAGAATGTATAAACGTACATTGAACTCCAGAGCTTTAAAGTCTTTGTCGGCGTATGGACATATTATAACGCGAATAAAGTAGATAAGACACGAGAAAAAGGGTGGGAAAAAGGGGGGGGGAGAGGAGGGGGGTCAAGAGAATTGCCAAGAAGGAAAATAGAATTTAGCCAACGACGACTATAACTTATATGGATAACGCGACGAAGGTGTGTTTTAAGCATCACGCATGCAACAGCAGCAGCAGCAGTACAGGGGAGAGTTATAACGCCGGTGTAGGTATAAGGTACTGTGTTGTGTCGAGAGAGGAAAGAGGCAAGGCAAAGCGGAGGAGTATATAGGATAGGTGAGTCACGACGATGGCATATATAAGAAAGAAAAAAAGAAAGAAAGAAAGAAAGAAAGATATCTCTCATAGACAGGGGGGGTTCGGCCCACCACTACGCGCTATTATAATACGCGAAGCGCGTGTGTATATATTATTATTATTATTATTATTATTATTATTATTATTATTATTATTATGCGTTATATTTGATTATTATTATTATTATTATTATATTATAATAATACATACTCGTCAAGCCTCTTTATAGCATACACACATAAAACTATAACTTACTTCTATATATGCGAATAGAAGAAGAATCGACTGACGATTTCCGCGCTATACGTATATTTTGATACATATAATATATCCAGGTACGCGCGTAATTGCGCTACGAAGCGTGCAGTCGTCTGCTAGATGGTCCGCATCCAATCCGATGATGATCTTTTGCACGCGACTCACGCGGAGAAGAAGCCGCTACCTATACTTATACCTATATACATCGGCCACAGTCTACCAACACACACGTCTTGAATATTTTCCGGCTACCTATAAACAACAGCAGCAGCTGCTACTGCTTATAAACATTATATTGCTCTATGTGCCGCTATATTGATGTATAGGTATATTTATTTGCACCACCCCCTCGTTATATTTTACTTTTTTAATCGCATAATCGCGAAAATTTTTCGCACCGATATTATGCCGATTTTTAACAATATGTATTTAGCGTATATTGGTAGCAGCTATATAGTATATCGGTAAACTACTGCATCAATCAATCAATCAACATATTCTTTTTTTTTGTTTTTACTTTTTTTTTTAGTAAGCGCTCCAATTGTCAACTTTTGCTATATATTCAATTGTATCAATATATCTTTTACTCAAACGGAGCGTGACAGTATACAGTCCGCTACTGCTGCTGCTACTACTTTGACCTCTTTTACCAATTAAAATTCAATCTAATCTTAGAGTTTTTGGCGCAGCTTTATATACAGGTATATACAATATAATACTCCGATCTGCTCCGTGACCTTCACTTTCGCGAGAGAAGACTTATTTTAATTTTTTAGTAAAATATCCAAAAAAGATTTAGTATAATAGTACATCTTAGTCTTTATTGCCGATGATACTAAATATTAATGATGTAATACGTTCACACGTAAATTGTACGCGAAAGGATTTGTCTCGGAGAGTAGGTATAGATAATAATAATATATTATAGAGCTATAAAATAAAAAAAAAATGACGTAACTATCGGCTGTCCGTGAAATTAGTATTTTATATACATCTATATATACAGGTATACCTATATACACATGAATACACACACACATTTGGATGTATGGTCTCTTGTGCGCGCACCTTCGTGGTACCGTAACGAGACATTTCGCCTTCAGAACACGCCTTGGCCAAACGCCGTGTCGTTCATTACTTATTACCCCGTTTTGGAGATATATAACCAACCATGCACGAATCATCCACTCAACCACGCGCTTCCTCATTAATTCTTGTGTTTAACTTCCAGCAGCCACAAACATTGTGTGTATGTGTGTGTTACTCTGTAGCTCGAGGGCAAGGGGGGGATTCTTCCGCTTCCCAAAATTGGCTATTGAAAGTCGCTTAGTAATTAAGATAATATACTTGAATTAATTGTTTTTTTAATTTAACATTAATAAAAAATTTAAAGTATGGCACAATATTTATAAATGTCAAAAAGTCAAGGGATATAATGGCACATAAAGTCGTACACGAGTTAAAAAAAAAGAAAAAAAAGGAGACGCGAGAGTCACGTGAGATGCAAAGTACTTTATGTATGCATATCCTAGGTACATATATAAAACCAACGTTGTTGGTATCCGATTTCCTTACTCGTTTTCTATATAACACATGAGAATCGTGTGTGTATGAATATTGTATGTTATATATACCTATATACATACGCGAGTAACGAAAATACGCTTGTCCGTATATTCTTTCAGCCTTTCCGTTGTTTCGCTAGGCGAAACAATAGTGCTACTGTACTATAGTCCCTATTTCTTTTTTTTTTTTTTTGTTACTCTCTTTCCTATACTTTTTTTTTCGTTTTACAAACCGTAAATTCACTCGAATTTATTTTTATGCCCTAAAAAGAACGTGTATTTTCGACTTTTTAGGTATATATAAAATCGCAGTATGTATGTAAAGGTTCTTTTACGAGCGAGTATAATAAAATTAAAGTTTAAAACGAAAGATGCTGTAAGAGCGAAGGGTATATTAAATTACAAAACGTGATATTTACGAATATGACCAAAATCGCGGTGCGTGTATATTTACAAGGTGCGTTATGTATGTATGTTTGCGAATTAAGGTCTCTTTTGTGTACTTACGAAAGCGCGCGAAAAACTGGTCAGTATTTGAGTCAAGGACATACATCCTTATTTGGTAATGAATGAAAAACAAAAAAAAATACAAACTTATTCCTTTACGCATAATATGACCTTATTACTTTATTTGACTTACTCCCTGAAAGATAAATTTTATTCTGTTTGTGGTTTGTTATATAAAGTAATTTTTTTTTTTTTAAATCCAAAAAAGGATATATTTGTTTATTTTTGTTAAAAATTTTGAACGAGCAAATCTTAATCATAAATTTCGTATTCAGAGGCTTTAATACCTTATATAGACACTAATTTTCACTTACAGAAACAAGAAAATCGAATGGAGATTAAAGATAGAATAAATGAATGGAGTAGCTGGAGGAATAACAATAATAATAATAAAAAGCAGACGGATATCACTACTGCAGCAGCATAATAATAACAAAAATAATAATAATGACGCTACCCGCGTCAAGTAGTTATGAAGAGCTACTTGAACAAGTACGTAAATTAACACACGAGACTATCCTTATCCAAGAGCAAATGTCTCCCGATCTGTTTAGTAGTCTCAATGCGGCGGACGTCAATCAAAATCATCCGCTTATGCAAAAAGGTTAGTTTGAAATTTATTTATTATTGAATTATAATTATTTATGGATTAATTCGAGTATGAGAGTATAATATGCGTTGACAAGTTTAATTTTTTATACTAGATCAGGGTAATCAATAATTTATGGTGTAATTGAATTTTTTATGGCTATATTATGGTCTTTGAGGTTTTGAGATAAATTTTATATAAATAATGGGATTTATTAATGCTGCTTGATCTGTATGTGTGTGTGTGTGTGTGTGTGTGTGTGTGTGTGTGTGTGTAAAATATAAACTAAAAATAGATTTCAACCAGAGCTCAACGTATATTTTTTAATTTTAATAGATAAATAATAAAATTGAAATAATAATTTAATTTCTTATTTTACGACTAAAGGGTACGTATTGCACTCGCTTTGATTTTAGATGGAGAATCGGATGGACAATCTCTTACAACGAGCCAGTCATTATGTTGGCCTGACCAAAGGTACATATATTATATACAAATTAAATTTTTAAATTTAATTTATAGAAAAAAATAAGATGAAAAATTGAAAATCAACTTTTATTTTTTTATTTATTCATTCAAGTAGCTTATACAAAATACGTTCGAGGAATTCCCTTCCTGCAAATTTGAGCATCGGTATAAAGATACCGCCAGGAGATTTAAAGTCTCGACTGATAGCATGGCGTGAAAAGAACCGTCAACTACAATCTCTGGTAAGACATTTATTTATTTATTTATTATTTTTCTCTTTCTCCACATATACATACAATATTACAGTGTATACTATATATCGTTAAGTCAGATTTTCTCAAATTGCTTTTCCCATTCGAGCTTATTAAAACCGCAAAGCTATATTAGCTGCGTTCGGTGGTAATAAGTCGAATATACATTTTGATGAGACTTGATAAGCGTATAGAACTCATACACACACTTACATACATATATAAAGGCAGGTTAATCTACTTTTCGCTTTTTGCTTTCTCCTATAAGCATCATCGTATATATTACATATATAGCCCGTATTATAGTTGAGGCATCGTAGCTCTCGCGAAGATAGGCCAAGTCTCTTGGTATACATATATACCTACACTATACATATAAACTATGGGTTACGCGCGGCCTTACCTTGCGATTTCACTCCTCGCGCGAATTTAAAGCGCACCAACCACTACCTATATGCTCATTGTATAATCGACCGACTCGAAAGTCAAGAGAAATGAGAGAAAGAAAGAGAGGAAAAAAATATAAGAAATGAAAAAAATAAGAAAAATAAAAATTCAATGAATGGAGCTATAGGTATATATAGGCGTGGAGGAACACCGCGTATAGGTATATATACTTGAGAAATTGTTGCTCTTAAAATTATGATAAAGCTTTTACGGCTCTCAGACTGTAATGTACTATTGCTATTTTATATAGATAGCCGAGAAAATGTATTTTTTTTTCAAATTCTACCGATCATTTGAATTATTATCGATTTGTTGTAAATGAAAGGAGCAAATATATAAAAGGCGATCGAGTGACAAGACTGTGTTTTTTATAAATATACCGCAACATCAAGTATATATGGTTGTACGATTGAAATTCCAAAATATAACACATGCAATATAGGTGACAAGAGCTGAGAAACATATAGCTGCACGTTGGTATACATGTATATAATTTATTCATAGATTGGAGTCTGCAGTGTAGCAGTAGTCTGTGCACGATTAGAAATAGTTGGCAAAGTTTTCTTTGAAATAAAATTCAGTTGAACTCGTTGCTAATACTATATATACATACATGCTACTGCTACACTCCACTCTATATAAGCTCTATGTGGAATTAATTAGCCGAGTGTTTATATTTATTTGTTTTGAGTGTAGTGTCTCTAGTATAAGGATTTGCAAGTATAAAGTATGTAGAAAAGTAGACTAAGCAGCTATAGGAAAAGCTCTTTTAAATATTCTGCCCGGATAAATTTTTTAATTTTTCTTCTTTTTTTTTATCCAACAGTTCGTCCTACGCGCATGTACAACCGGTGTCATATAAATAAGCGCGTCTGCGCGTTTGTTTTAGTTTTATTTTTAGAAAAACAATTTAATTTCTTATATTATTAAATATACTGTATCTTTTTAAACGCGTTATTTCGAAATTTCAAATACCCCGACTTTTTTTTTTTTTTCTAAAAATCGCCGACGTTCATATATTTCGTATCTGTTATGGCATTGCACAATCGACCCACTTTTTAAAATGTCATTCGAAAAACTCAAAATACATCTTTCTCTTTCTCTAACAATATCTCATATAATAATCCTCGTTAACGCATCTTTTACATAAAAGCAATAAATATTATAAGCTTCTTCCCGCATAAAAAAAAAAAAGACGAATAAAATCCAAATCGGGCCAAGTCCTAATATATAGGTATATCGTCGCAAGTCGTCGCAGCAGCAGCAGCAGCAGTAGCTTGCGACGTCGACAACGAGCTTTTGGAAATCTTTGCTTCGACGCCTGCGCGCAGAAATTCAGCAGCTGGATAACATATCTCTCTTACACACAAGACAGCCAAGCCAAGAGTTGTCTCGGTTGTCTGTATGCGTGTGTGTGTGTGTGTGTCTAGCAGCAACCTCTGCACTAATATAACATATATAGGTAGCTACTGTCTCTCTGCGCCAGAGAGACGGATAGTGATATATTCGCCGAGAAAGAGCTGCTCTGCTGCTCTAGCTCGCGGTGGTGTCTCTCTTCAGCCCCTCTTCTGACACCGGCTATATATACACATATACCGCTGGGTGCGACCACCTGGCAAGTGTGTAACCCGGCTAGCCGTGTCTCTCATCACACGCTTCTTCCTCGCCCTTAACATTAAGTTGCATTATTTTTTACCGCAGTGTACTACAACTTTTTTTTTTTTATTTTATTTATCTTCGTTGCCGTTTCTGAAGCTTTCGATTTCATTTGTAAAGTGAAATTACAAGGACTCCTGGGTAAAACTGCTGGAATATATATGCTTTGTTAGAGTTTTATCTTGGACATGTGTTGCTTATATATTTTAACAAGCACCGGCTGACTCATCTTTTGTGAAAAAAAAAAAAAATTGTGATTATACCTATTATAGTGTCGCATCAGACTTTTACTCGAGTGAAACATTCACAGTATGTACGTGTGATAGAATACGAGAGCTTGCAGATAGAAATCAAAATTTACAATTTTCTCGGATCTATCTATATCAACAAGTGTTTTTTCTTTTCTTCGTGTTGAAAATTTCGTTATGAGAGAAAATTTTGGAAAATAGTTGTGTCGAAAGATTTTTGAAATGATTTTAAAGAAGAAACACAAGATGTGGATTAAGGACGTGTAAAATGAGATACAAATTATTGATGTGATATGAACTTTTGATTTGACGCTTTATCTCTTTCACCCTCTTTCTTGTTATATTACGTATATATTAAAATCAACTTTTACCAAGTTTAACCAAAACATAATTAAATTTATAAATATTTATTTAAACAAGTATGTATTCTCTAAAAAGCTTATTATAAAACTTATTAATCTTATTTTCAATCGATAATAATACTCGTGAGACGACAGTGTTATATATTCTCAGCTTAACAGTATTTAAAAAAAAAATGTTAATCAAGTTTTCATAATACTCAATTCAATATTTATTATACCAAAAATAAAAGTCTTATAAATATTTAAAAATTCATCATACTTATTATTATCAACAATTAATACAACAAAAAAAGGAAAGCAATAAAGTCTATCTGTGCGAGTGAAAAAATAAAGTATTGATTACTGCTACACAGAAATAGTAATATAATAAACGAGAGAACAATGATTCGAATCCTAAACGATGAACATATTTTGTCAAAAGATTACAAGCCTTGGACGGGAAATAGTAAATTAGTAAAGACAGAAAAAAATCGATTACGTCTGATACTACAGACAAATCAAATTCAAGACGACGGAAGCGAAGACGATCACGAAGAAGCTAATAATGAAAGTTTGAGAAGAAAGGGGCGAATCAGGATTGATGCCGAATTGAAAAGTAGTAAAAGTAAAAAATCGACAAAGTTGAAGAAGGGAATACCGAGATATAGATTTAAGGTGATAATTATGTTTACATAAAATTATTTGATGGTATTATTTTTATAAATTTTTTTTTTTCAAACTTATATTTTTCGAATTAAAATTAAAAATTATTTAGGATATAGTCCTACGCAAAACGTATAAGCTTAATGTATTAATTAAGTAAAATTATTTAATTATTACGAGGATAATAATTAATACTTGTGTATAAGTATATATATATATATATATATATATCGGATATAACGTTTTGTCACGCCATAAAAAGAAAAAAGTGTTACATATGTAACATAGCCCAATCATTACGATTGCCCCCTATATATTAATTTTGTCGCAAGGTTCATTTATATATCCATCCTGCTTTTAATCATGTCGCACTTTTATAAATTACGCAATGAACTTAAACAAGTGATGCTATAAATGCTCAAGCTTTTATAAGCCTTGACGTTGTAATAACCAAGCTTATTTTATTTTAAGTGGTAGATCTTTTTTTGACTTTGTAAATTTTATACACAAAACAAAAAGTTATACACAAATACAAGTTTTCACAATAAGACTATAAATAAAAATTTCTCTTGAAATTTTGATTTCAATTAACTTCTTTGATTAATGCAATTTATCGAAAGATCTGAAAGTATAGATTAAAAAGAAACAATTATATATCTAGTTCGAATTATAAATTTTAAAACGATAAAGTTTAGTGTGTGTATGTGGCGAAGTGTATGATAGATGTACAAAAATAACGAGATTCATACACATACATATATAATATATATATTTATAACTGTACAATTAATCGGTTTTGCTTCGCGCCTGTTTGTATATGTGCGAGGAAAAGAAAAATTTAATAACTGCTTTACACTCAGCTGCAACAGCAGTATTATAAGGAGTATAGGTATATAGCAGTAGCAGAGAAAGTTCGTGATGTAAAGGTTGTTGAGCCGATTAGTGTATATATAGGCTTTGCTATATACTTATTATGGCTGCTATTGCTGCATTAATGCGTTATATTTATTAACCAGACTAGCAAAAAAAAAAATAATAATAATAATAATGATAAAACACCTTGATCGTTTTACGATGAACTTGAAAAATTTAACGCAAGTTGATATGTTTATGGAACTTTGCAAGGTGGCATATATAAAATTTGACCTTCCGGTCTATGATTCTGCAACACTATTACCTCGCGTGTATAGAAGATTTTACTTTTTTATTATTATTATTTTTTTAATTTGACATTAATACTTGAATTGAAAAGGTAATATTTTTTAGTTAAATATAAAAATTTGTAAAATACATTAATTTTGTTATTGAAAAAAAATATACGTAAAAATTTTATAAGGATTTTTATAGTGCCAGGACGTTTTATGCGCAATTTCCGTTCTAAATTAAGCAGCAGAGAAAGACAAGCACACATACACAGAGATGTATATTTATTTCACCAATAAATTTAAGTCTTAAAAAGCTCCCGATGTAGTATCGATCGAACGTAAACAAAAAGGTCGTATCCGACAAAAATAAGTCCCACTAGTAAATAACCGCGAAATAAAAAAAAAACTAATAAATTAAAAATTGCTAGAAAAAACAATAAATTGTTGTTTTCATACAGCATCAACAGTATCAGCAACAACAACAACAACAACAATACAAGAGAGATCAAAAGAAAGAATCGGAGCACCAGGATAACGACGCAGCATCTTCACAATTATGTGAAAGCAGGACTAAAAGTCTTGAGATTGGTTCCATGTCCTCCGAGGCATCGAGCTTGCTGCTGTGCCAGCCGGAACTTGCGGCGCCAGTCAAGAAATCAAATTACAAAAGCTTATTACTCCAACCCAGTGATGATGACGAAGAAGCTGTAACGTTACAACAACAACAGAAACAACAACAACAGAATCATCATGACTTGATTTCGATTTCGGACTACCTACTCTCGCCATCTCAGGTTTGCTATTCATATTGTCTTTTTTACAATATTAATTTTACTATATTAACAGATTAGAAACAAAAAAAAATTAAAAAGCAAGTCAAATCTGTCAAATAGTGTTAACAACTTTAATTCGATTTCTGATAGTTTGTATCTATTATTATAATATTATACATGCAAAGTTCTATTCTATGAATTTTGCCACCCTCTCTACTACTATACTCAGTAGCAACCGCAAAATTGATAATATTAAAAAGTAATAAAGCGTGGGAGTAGTATATATGCATGCATGTATAATAGCATAAAAGGGACAAAAGGTAAAGGGAGAAATAGGAAGGGAGAGCAAAAGCATCCAAGCACACTCGTCTAGGTCGAGAAGAGGATGAGGGAGGAAAGGAAGAGAGTCTCTCTTTCTCTCTCAACTGCTATCTCGCATAATATATAGCGAATATATATATACAGATACACTAGAGCCGGGGGTATTGATTTTTCCTTCTCTGCCTCGCCCCACCAACGTTATAGCTAACTTTCTCTCTTTCTCCTCCGTTATACGCACACACGCGCGTCGCGCGCCCGCCCGCACTCACACACATATCATCCTATATACACAAACATATATACTTACTATACAGTACTTCACACAGTAGTGCGCCCCGCGTCTTTGATGATGCTCTGCTGCATCTGCATCTCCGCACATTATACGATGTTCCTGACTGCTAGTATATATATAAGTAACTAAGGTACATACTTCTCAAGTTCTCAGTGCTGCGACAAAAGTGAATATGCGCCTGATGGGCCAAGTGCCGCTATACTCTCCTCCTACTCTTCTATCACTGCAGCAGCAGGAACACCCGGACTGTTTTTTTTGCTTGTGTTTAAATTGTGAACTCGGAGAGAGATATCTTAAGTAGTGCCCTGCTGCAACGTTTGTGATTTTTCTTGACTCTGCGGAATTTTCTGACTGTGTTGTTGTTTTTGTTGTTGTTTCTGCTGCCTCCTTCTGAGACGGACGTATACGTCAGGGACTGCGGCGGAGCCGTATTAAACGTATACACTATAGCTCATCGCAGCCCTGCAGATGACAGATGACAGGCACACTCCGACCTCCGACACGCAGGATTTAACTTGAATTTATTAGCTTGATATATTTATAACCACAAGGTTGACTATTTCATATGTAGAGTATATCTAATGCACAGTGCACACTTCGGTTTTGCCCATCTTCTATACTTATCGGCCAATTCATAAATCTCGTCTTTCTTGCTCCTCCTGCCTAATAAGCTTTGTCGCTGAAACTCACGACTCAAACACGTTGCCGTCTTCTTCAAGTCCGTCGCTTGTTCAATTTGTATAATACATACACACTTCTTTGATAGTTGAGGTTTGAATTAATGCATTTAATAATATTTACTAATAATATTTTAATCACCTAAACATTTTGTATTTAATTATATGCTTTTAATTTCTGTTTTTATGCACCGATACTTTAGTTGAATACTGTTGCAGAATTGTTTATATTTTTTCTTCTATGTACTAGTTGTTTACAAAAAACGTCCAAAGCTATGGCCACAATGGAAGTAATACTGAAGAGGATAGCCGTCCAAACTCTTCTTTGCAGTCAGAAACATTAGCTAAAATCCATGGGACTTGGTCCGCAAAGGATCTAGAAGTAGCAAGCACAATGCCTAATGTAAAATAATTTTTTTATTACTGTAATATATTTTACTCATCTAGATTTTTTATTAAAATGTACAAAGTATATTTTTATTTTTTTATTATGATTTATTGTTTTTCATGATTATTTAAGGAGGTGAATGACACAATGAGTTTAACACCTGGTACCAGTGTTAGCTCTTCATCGGATGTCCAGCAGGGTCACAATCGTCTAGGAGCTAAGATGGATGTAGTTTACAATCTTTTAAGTATGCTAGGAAGCAGCGAAGACCGTGAAGACATGAGTGCAACTTTGCTTTCTATGAGCAATTCAGTAGACAGCTGTGTTGTCATGAGACAATCTGGCTGCCTACCTCTCCTCATACAACTCATCCATGCTCCAGGACAAAATCCAGAAACGCGAGAACGTGCTTCTCGCGCTCTTTACAACATCATACACGCTAGAACTGATGAAAAATCGAGTAAACGCGAAATTCGAGTTCTTCGATTACTCGAACAATTACGAGACTATTGCCAAGCATTAAGAAATTCACGGGAAACGCGTCAATCTCAGGAGGATTCGGAAAGGCATCCTGGCAATACTATAGCGGCATTAATGAAACTGTCTTTTGACGAATCACACCGGCAAGCTATGTGTCAACTTGGTGGCTTGCACGCTGTTGCAGAACTTATTGAAATGGATCACTTTGCTCATGGAAGCAATAGCGAAGATCAAAATTGCGTTACTCTGAGGCGATATGCTGGCATGGCCTTGACCAATTTAACATTTGGAGATGGGAATAACAAAGCTCTTTTATGCTCCTTTCACGAATTTATGAAAGCTTTGGTAATTACCCTCAATAATTTAATCAATTTTTAATAAAATAATTTTATTTGATTTGTTAAGCTTACTGAACCGTTAATGTTTTGTCATTCAGGTTTCACAACTTAAAAGTTCAAGCGATGATTTAAGACAAGTGACAGCGAGTGTTCTGCGTAATCTCTCATGGAGAGCCGACAGCAGCAGCAAACAAACGTTGCGAGAAGTGGGTGCCGTCGTGAATTTGATGAAGGCGGCAATGGAAGGACGAAAAGAAGCTACACTCAAATCTATTTTATCAGCTCTCTGGAATCTTTCTGCTCATTGTAGAATAAACAAAATGGATATTTGTGCTGTTGAAGGAGCATTAGCATTTTTAGTTGATATGTTAAGTTACAGCGCTCCATCAAAAACTTTGGCAATCATTGAAAATGCAGGTGGTATTTTAAGAAATGTTTCTAGCTACATTGCCGTAAGGGACGATTATCGCGCTGTAGTACGTGAACGAGGTTGCCTCCAGGTCAGCTGTTAATAATTTTTTATCCATGCGCTATTATTCTCATAATTTTTACATCCAAATATTCATGTATTAAAATTTTATGATAGGTTCTACTACGACAACTAAGATCACCAAGTTTGACAGTAGTAAGCAATGCTTGTGGCACTTTGTGGAATCTTTCTGCGCGATGTCCGCAAGATCAACGATTGCTTTGGGAGCTCGGTGCCGTCCCAATGTTACGAAGTCTTATTCATTCAAAGCACAAAATGATTTCAATGGGATCTAGTGCAGCACTAAAAAATCTTTTCAATGCCGCACCTACCGGAACAAACATCGTACAAATGGATTCAACTGCACGAGGTCTTGGCCTTCCGACTCTACCTAGTTTGGCGGCACGAAAGTAATTTTCTTATTGCATAATATTATTTGAGTTTTTTTTTACGAAATATATTTTAACAAATTAACAATCATAAATTAATTAATTTTAATTTCATTATTTATTGCAGACAAAAGGCTTTTGAACAAGAAATTGATCAAAATTTAGCGGAAACATGTGACAATATTGAGCCAAGTAATTCTCCTGTAAATAAAGAAGATAAATTTTCCTTTAAATTAGATCAAAGTTTTCTTGAAGCATCCAATAAAGCTTGCAAATCTTTCAATCCGTTACGGAGTCATCACTTAGCTGTAAATCAAGCAGGTCCTTCTAGTTCAAAATGTGCAACTAATTTCACACGTAGTGAGAGCAGAGAATCAATGCGTTCGGTTACTAGCACACAGTCTGATACAATTTTTGAAAAAGTTAATCGTCAAGTGAGAAGTAGCCTACCTTCTGAGTTGCAAATTAAGCAGCAATCTACATCATTACATTCAGCTGTAAATTTTGATGAAAGCGAATCATCTTCCGGATCGTCAAAAGGTGCAGTTATAAAAAAATTTTAATATTTAATTGTTAATATTGATAAAAACATTAATAAAAGTACAATTTATTTTAGGTCTTGCAGAGAAAAAATATACTCTACGTTACATGAACGCCATTCCAGAACGTTTAAAACCTGGAGAGCCTTTACCAGATTTGCGTGGTTTAAAGGGGTCTACTTCAACTATATCATGGTCTGTTATGCCCAATCAAGATGCAACTTGCTCAAAATTGAATTCATCAATTGAAGACAATTTATCAATGTCCAATTCCTGCGATTATCTATCAAATTCAAAAACTGTTATTAATTCAGAATCGAATTCTTCTAATTTTCTCACAGCGAGATCTAAATCATTATCTCCCTTCAGTGGTACTACTAACTTGCCATTAAAATGTTCTCAAAAAATTGCATCACCCGTTAGTGATTTACTTAGTGACTACGCTGAAACGGAACCTTCAATAGATTATAGTTTAAAAAACATAGAGAAAAATTCAACAAAACAAGTACATCAAAATGCCACTACTAAAGCTTACCGCTTGGAAGGAACGCCTTATCAACGGTCTCTTACCTCTTCAGGAGTTTCTTCAGTTTCAGATTTACATGAAGAAACTAAATTTAAATCTCAACAGAAAATCGTACAAAATGTCTGCCACAGTACCAGTTCTGCTGCACAACATAATTTTAATTTTTCAAATCAAATGGATGACGGAGTAAAAATGGATTCTTTCAACTCAATTGGAACATCAGGTGAGAACTAACAAAATTTAGAAGCAAAATTATATATTTTCTACAAGAATATAAATATATATTTGTCTGTTTGTTTTTTTTTCTTATAGATAGTACAATGACCTTAGAGGCGGATAGATCTTTGGAAAGTGACAGTGCTATCTTTGAACAAGACTGTAAATTGAGAAAAAATATTAAAAAAAACAATCTTGATCAAAATAATCTAGATTCTGAAGATAAGTTAGTCCAAGGATTAAACAAAGTTAAAAATATTAATGGTGACACTACATCAGAAAGTTATGTAAGTACTTGATCAGTTTAGTTCTTAAGTACAACTGTTGCAATGACTGCTCTAAATTTCCATTGCACAACTATTATTTATAAATTTCGAAATACTTTTTAATACTACTGTATAATTTAAATGTAGGTTTCAGTTAATGAACAATTTCAACCTGACGAAGATTGCAGTGAAATAACTCAGACTAATGATTATTACACAGTACAGGAAACTTACACACTTGAAAAAAATACTCAATATGATGATTGTAGTTTATCTGAACATTGTTCTTCAACGCTTAGTTTCATGACCATTGAAGATGAAAATACTTTGCCTAATGTAAATAATCATCTTGAACCAATTAAAGATGTAACAAAAAAAGCTAAAGATGCAAGTAGTACTACTTCAAATTCTGGAAGTTCTGAATCTTTTGACTCAATTGAAAGATCTGAACAAGTACTTTTAGAATTGTGCATTAAATCTGGCATGTCAAAAGCAGAAACACTTTTATCCATGAGTTCAAGTGACAAATTGAAGTTGAGTGATGAACTCACTAACTTATCTAAACAAAAAACAATTTCGGCAAATAATAATAAAAATAGTAATAAATTGACAATTCAACAAGAGGTAAGACTTGATTCTAATGTTAATAGTAAATTAATTTTTAATGCAATGTATATAATTTTGTTGAAATTGTTTTAAACAGGAAGGAGAAGTAGTGGGCAAAAAACAAGAGCAGGAGGAATATAGAAGACAACGAGATCCAGATGCAATGATAGCGTCCTTAGATCGATTGACTGCTGCATTAGTTCAGCAGAGTGAAGCCATGCGAGAGAAAGACTCGAGTACAATGAAGGCGAGTCTCATGAGTGACTGTACGTGGAATGAGGATTCGCCAAACGATGTTTCGTTTCCTAGTATAAGTGTCAGTGCTCCGCTTGTTGCTTCCTTCAAAAGCGATCTAGTAGATCAAGAAAGTTCAGTTGATAATATTCAAGATGTTCTTCAAACAGCAGAGCTCACTGCTGAAAAAGAATGTCACAGTTTCATTCAGCTGTCTAATGAGGATATGACAGAATCAAGAATCATCCAGATGGAGGCCATAAAACTTGCAGAAGCTGTCAGTGCTGAGGCTAATCAAATCAGTTTGGCATCCCTTGATTTGGATGCCATTAATCCTCCTTCTACTATGGGAAGTCTTGTGTCTCTTACTGCAAGCATTGGAGGGGTTGTGGAAAACAGTGTGGCTGACAATTCAGGAGGTAAAAAACTTTATTAAATTTCATTTTTATTCTTTTTCAAAATTTTTTTATCTACCTTATTAACAAAATTTTCTCTACATTTTTTCTTCAGAGAAAAGCCAAACAAATTCCCTTCCAGTCGTGCAATTATCATCTAATGGTAGAAAAAGGTCCTTGCCTATTGGAGTTGTTGCTAGACGTGCCTTGTGTCAAGGATACAACCGCACTGCAAGCTTAGAAAATCTTTTAAATGAATGCAATAGCCTCACTTCTCAATTGGACAATGTTAAACCTCCATCAATAATGGATGAACTATTGGATGCTGGTGATATGGAAAACAGTATGCTGAGCGTTGCAAGTATAACTTCTGAAATCGCAGATAACAAAGACAATGAATCCAACAGTTTGACATTACATCCTGACATTAACTTTGACCTCATAAAACCAGTAGCAAATGTTTTATCAATGACATGCATGAAGTAAGTTTATTCATTTATTTTTATGCAATCGTGCATTCATAAAATATTAAAAAAATAATCTTTTAAACAGATATGTAACGGAAACGATGCACGGAAGTGCAAGTAGTAGTTTGAGTGAATGCTTGGAGAATATTAATCCTCCATCTCTATTCAATGAAGTCAGCCAGATGGACGAGTCGACAATAGACTCCAACGCACATTGTAACGATACGTTGTGCATTGACATGGAACTTAGCAGTGAGAAGACTGCAAAAGCTTCCTGTGCTCTTGACGAACGAATCGAAGAAATAGCTTACGATACAGATGACGCAATCACTCCGATTTCCAGCGAGTATAACAGCTCGGTAGAATCCACACCTAAACGACGTTTTCTTAAAAATCAACCAGGTAATTAATAAAAATATTTTAAAATTATCATTTATTTTATCTGGTATTAAGTTTGCTTTATTTTATTAATAGGACATCTGACGCCTAAGCAAAAGAGACAATTAGCTAAGGAAAGATATAAAACTTACACAATTGCAGCTGAAAGAGTTAAGAAAGAACAAGAAGATTTAAAAAGGTTAGAACAAGCTAATAGAAATGAGGCAGAAAAAAATGCAGGTAAATATTCAGTGTTATCAAAAATCACACCAAAACAACGTAGACAAGAAGATAGAGCGAGATTCCAAACGCAAGTTCTTGATAACTCAATTTTGGATAAAGTTTCAAATGATAACTTAGAAACTGAAGCTTCAAACGCATCAAGCACAACAAAAAATCTTACAACAACTGCTAATCAATCTCCCGTGAAAAGTGGCATTCCAATGTTGAAAAAGTTTCCCAATTATAATAAAACATACAAAATCAAACGAAACAATCAAAGTCCTCAGGTCAAGGACAGATACCGTACAATGACTTTAAATACAGATGACATTGTGTCTTCTGAAAATTATGGAATGTCTAACATTTCTTCAAACCAAGCACAAAATATTACCAGACAAAGTACTGATAAATTATTAATGGGAAATAGGAATGAAATTATATCATATGATTCTGAAAATTTAAGCTTACCTTCTACTATATCAGGAGTGAGTCTTACTTTACCGGAAACAAATGGAAATGAAAATAATTACGATGATGAAGCTGTACCTCACCGGTCTCTTTCTCCAGATGATACACAAAATGCAAAACAAGATTTATTTGTTAACGCTCAAGATAATTTAAATGAGTCTCAAAGTAACTCGGATAATGAAAGTCACGACGACGATGACGACGATGAGAATGATTCGTCCGAAAAAGAAGAAGTACAGCGAGTACGAGGTCCTAGAATCGTGAAACCAGGTACCCTTAGCCGTGACTTAAGTGTAGAGTCAAATGCAACTGACAAATCGGAACCTGAAATTCCTAAGGGTATTCGTGGCCGCAGGAAGCCATTGTATGCCAAACCGAGCACCAGAATCTCGGTCACTCCACAGAGTTCTCCGCTAAAGCAAGCTGCTCCCGCCATCCCTCCGATCAGCCGTAGTAACAGTTCTCCGGTTGTGCGAACCACCAGAGCTATGACGCTTAGACAGCACAACAGTATTCAAAAGTCTAACGCGTACAACAGCGTAACACCTGATAAGAGGACTTCAAGTGCCAATGCACCAGCTCTGACAAAGCGAAGTACTTCCATTCCACAAAAAAGTTCATTGCCTACTTTTGCCAAACGGCCTATTGATAATTCGCCAAAAGTCGAAACGCCGGTCAAGCCGCTGGAAAGACAAGGAACTTTTACTAAGGATGAACCCGAAATGGATAATGTACCTACGGTTTTATCGGCGTCACCTTGCAAAGGAAAATTTACAAAATCGGCAAAACCTGGTAAGTTCGTATTTGTATTTACATTAATACATTTGAAAGACCAAGTTTTAAATTTTAATTTATTTTTTCAGTCGGCAAAGTATCACCCAAAACATCTCCGCTACACAGTAAATATAAATCTTCTTTGAAAACACCCCAAAAATATACCCCGCCGAAGCTTACGAAAACAACAAGCGTAGAAAAAATAGCAACTGGAACGAATATTCCGATGATAGTGAAGCGTGCCTCTACGAATTTATGCAGCCCAGTGGTAAAGTCTTCTTCCAATTATCAAATCAGCAATACAAACGAAAGTGGTATTCCCCGAAAAATATCATTAGGCCCACGATCCAACAGCAACTCCAGTATAGTATCAAACGCCTCAACTCCAGGAAATCGTAAAGTCAAGGAAGCTGCTAGTAAAATCGCAAAGTTGTGGAAAAAAGTTGAGGAAAATAAGAATAAGCAGCGTTTCGAAAGACCTGATGCTAGGCAGTGGATAACTCCTAATAGTCGAGGATTGACGCAGGTGCAGTCACCTCAGAGCGAGAGAGACCAAACTTGCAATCTATTTAGAAGTTCCACGTTTGAGGGTATTACGAAAGCTTCAGAAAACTCAAGTCAAGGCTTTGCTACACCTACTGGCAAGCTTACAACTGTATAAAGTCAACCAAATTTATGCTTTTGTTAATTTTAAGACATTTTCATTTATAAAAAAATGTCATTAAAACTACGTATTAGAGGGCCAGAATGACTCAATCGACTAAGCGTTTGTTTTACAATCCGCAGGCCACGGTTTCGATTCTCGGCGCCCGTCGGATGAGCCATTGCGCGAGCTCTTGTATGCCAAAAACCGCTCACTAAAGTGACGGAAAGGCTTGAAAAAAAAACTATGTATTGTACTATTTTGTTCTTTCCAGACATAACACAGGAACTTGATTGTTCACACCTTTTTCTGCTTTTCCATTATGCTTTAAAGAAAAATGAATCATTTTGTTAACGATTCAATAATAACCGCTCTCATATTGTTCAAAATTTTTCTAGAATTTAAAATTTATTGAAATAGACAACTTTCTCGTTGAAAATTTGCCTTATCACGTATAATATTGCAAAAAAAAGAGGATAAAATTAAAATTGTCTGAAAGAATATTTCTTCTAGCCTCATATATTTATTTATATTAGATTTTATTTTTTATTACTGAACGAAAAAAAACGTTAACTATTTTCTAATTTACAATTGCAATTTACTTTATTTAATAATATCGTAATTTTAATTGACTTATAAAAAATTTATAAGTTTAATTAAGATTTTTCGTTCGTTTGTACCATTCTTTTCCTATACTTATTTTTTTTTTATATTTTCCTCGGCAGTCGAAAATTCTAGCTGCAAAACTAGATATGTAACAAGTGTCAAAAGGAAATGTGATGTTTTCCCTAGGGATGTTCCTTAACTTGGACTTGGCTATAACAAATATACTTTGTTCAAGTCAAAGATTCTATTTTAGATGTACAATTGAGTAATGTTTTGCCCATAATAATTGTACTATTTTTATTAACTGATTATTAGATTGTACTAAATTATTTTCGCATTTATACTCGAAACTTATTTTAATATTTTTTTGTAAGAAGCCAAAATTGATCAATTATTCAAAAATTTATATGCTTTGAAGTTGTTTCTTATTGAATAATTTTCAATTCTTAATTTTTCAATAATACTTTACAATAATACTCTATTAATTATATTAAATAGAACTGCTATCCCAATTTAAAAAATTGTTTCAATAAATAATGTTGTCTTCCAAAATATGAAAGATGATTTTGTTTTAAAAGTATGTCTTTAAATGCAAATATAAAATTTTTGAATATTTGAAATATAAAAGTCTTAAAAATTTGTAACAAATAGACGTTATATTTAAATTAAAGTTTTCATTTCTTTAATTTGCGTTAGATAAAAAATTAGAATAAAAAATCAAGCCAAAAATTATAATAATAATAATTCACTGCGTTGTTCAATTGTTGTAAATAAGCGACGCTTTGATTAAATTTCGTAATGGTCGAATCGGTTGAGCGTTTCCCTCCCGAACTTATATCGCATCGATTATTTATTAAAACTGTATATAAAAAATATGTAGAAAAATCTTAGCGATTAATAATAATGAAATTGCATATTAAGCTTGCAATACATCATTGTACATCTGAAAATCGACTAGAAAAATAATTCTAGTATTCTTCTAGTATCTGTGTGTGTGACGTCGAAGATAATATTTTTCGTTCTTTTTTTAACGAAAGTTTCGATCAAAAATAGTTCAACAAAAACAATATATAAGTCACTATTACATATTCTTACTTTTTCAAGACTGATGATAGTAAGACATGACAGAAAAAAAATCATTTGTTTTAGATTCTGACAGTACTATTGGATAATGATTTGTGTGACTTAATTAAAATTAACAAAAAAATTTATAAACTAAGATTTAATCATTTTAATGTACTACTTAGCTTTCAAAATTTTTTTTTCTAGTCTGTTTTTTAAAATACACTGTTAAAAATTAATTTGAATTAAAAAAATAGATGTACACGATTCTGTTAATTTTTGTTTATAAACATTTTCATAGTTTAATTTTAGAAATTAATTATAGGTTCATTAAATTTTTTGCAAGTAACAGATTATTTGACTGACAAGACACATTTATTTATTAATTTTTTTTGTTTGTTTCCTATGGTCGATTTTTGAAAACTTATTTAAATCTGTGATTACATTATCAATGTTATTATCAACTTACCTAAATATTCTTCTTAAATATTTTTTATATCCAAAATATTTAAAGAAGAAAATTATTTGGCAAATTAGAAGGACGATTTGGATCTTCTTAAATCAGTACTTCCCTAGCCCAGTTTGAATTAATTATAATTAATTCTTCCAGCTGGGAGCTCCTTCATGGCTCTTAGTTTATATCAACTTTTTTGCTGATGATTTTTTTTTAAGTTCACATAGTGTTTATTTTTCATTAAATTTGTACCATATGTTATTTCGTTATAACTGATAATTTATTTAATGCGTTTAATTTTTATATCATCTTTTTTTCTATTTTTCTGAATTTATAGATATTGTATTTAATATATGTAAGTAAGCTGTAAGTTTGATCGATTCTTTCGTGGTTTGTATATTATTAATTGAAATATAATAAAATTTATAGCTAAAAATGATTATTTATTTCATAACCTGCAATACTCAAGTATTATAAAAAAATGTTTTATTATGAACTTTATAAAATTTACAATATTTACAAATATTTAATTACTCTGGATGCTCATACAAATTAATAGCTTTATCTTCAGCTACAGAAACAAGTAAATTATTTTTTGAAGGATGATATTTTACTCCCCATACCTAAAAAATAATTATTTTGTTTAAATATAAATTCTTTTTAAAAAAAATGCCAAAAAATGATTACCTGATCTGTATGTTCATGAAACGTATGCAAACATTGTCTTTGAGCCAATTCCCAGATTTTAACTGTATGATCAGAACTACTAGAAGCAAATTTCAAACCATCAGGTGCAAATGTTACACCAAGTACCCAAGAAGCATGGCCTGAAATCGTTCCTGCTACGGAAGCATCTTTTCTGCAAAAGAATTTTAAAATACAATTTTAAATTTTCACAACATTAAATAACTTTAAAGAAATTAGAATAATTTGCTTACATGTCATATAACTTCATATGACTGTCATCACTAGCTGTCAAAAGTAATTGAGAATCAGGTGAAAAACATAAAGACCGAATTGGCATGGCATGTCCTATAAGACAATTGTTTAGTCGTATATTATTTTCATCATAGTACATTTATATAAAAAAATCAACTTGTACCTTCTAATGTTTGCAACACTTTTCCATAAGCAACATCAAAAATATTAATTATACCATCAATAGCTCCACTAGCTATGTATTTACCATCGGGACTCTGAAAAAAGATTATATTAAATTAAAAATTGTTTTTTCATCACTCCCAATCAACTGTGCGAATTTCAATCGCACTTTCTGATCGGGAGATGATGAAAAATAGTATATGCACCATAGGAACAAGTTAAGAAGGCTCAGATCACCAGGTTCCCACCCCTCGGCTTTGCCTTGGGCGGAATAACCTGGTGATCTAGGCCTTCTTAATTCTTGTTACCTAGGTACGTAACATAGTATTAAATATTTACTGTATTTTTTAATATCTTACATAGGCAACACTAAGAGTGAATTTTCCTCCTCTTGTATCTAAAATTTGTTCTTGTTTTCCATCTTCTGCACTGTACAAATGAATTTTACCAGCATGACTCCCAGAAACAATATATTTATCATCTGGAGAAAAACAAACAGTCCATATGTCCACTGGACCAACTTCTACACTGTAAATATTTTTTCCTGACTCTAAATCCCATATTCTCAAACTTGAATCTAAAGAACTAGATGCGCATTCTAAAATAATTGTAATAAACTTTAGTATTTTTAACAAGAAAAAAACACAAAAATGTCAGATGTACAAATATAAAATAAAAAATTTTTTTCATGACATTATTTTAATATTTAACAAATTAGTCTTACTTGATCCATCAGAATTAACAGCAACAGAAACAACACCTAGAGAATGACCAGTAAGTTTATGCTTGAGTTTCAAGCTTCCGTCCTTATGCTCCCAAACCTTAACTGTATCATCTACTGAGCCAGTTATAACATACTCATTGGCATCATCTTCATTCGAACGCAAAGAATCTCTATAGAACAATTGTTAGTATAAACAATATGGTCATTATAAGTGGTTTGAAAATAAAAATATATAAAAAATCAATTCACCGCGAGTCTTCATTTTCTGTTTTAATTTCTTTTTTCTTATTTGGACAACCCCAAGCACATGTCCAAATACTGTCTTCATGAGCATTCTCAGTTTTATGTATCATAGAATACTAGAGTAATTAAAAATATAATGATGATTTATATAAATTGAATCCTGTTTGCATCTTGACAATAAAAATAAAGAATAAAAAGCCGTATTTACCATGATTCAACGTTGCTTAATTAGACTTTAAATAATTATCGCAAACGTACTATTCTCTTTGTATACGTTAACCTATATGTTGCGACCATTTGATTATAAATGCATCTAGAAACAAAACCAATAGGTATACTCAAAACAATTAATTTAACGACTATAGGTCAATATTAAATTAAATTTTTTTACCAAATAATTTAATTTACCTTTTGTAACTTTTTATTATGATAAAAACATAATATAAGAGTTTAAGAAATATACTAAAAATACAGCCGGGCAAAAACGGCAAACACAAACAACAAGAACAACAACAGTCCGCTCCGGAGTCGAACAGCAGCGCATGCGTAATGTCAATTTAATATTTAATTTAATTTAATTTAATTGTATTTCTTGTTTTTAAAATAATATTTACAAATGTTCATCGCGTATACATACAACGATTGAGAGAAATTAATAGATGAATGATAATAATAATTAATAAATGAATTCATTTTTAGTGACTTAAATTTTCATATAAATAAGCAATTAATTGTTTTTTTATTTTTCTTAAAATGTTAATAAAAATTTGGTTTTTCAACTTCATATTAATTAACACTTATAAAAAAAATATAGATTCAATAATACAAAATTCTCAGAAAATGACAATAAAAAACAAATTATTCGTATTTTTTCGCACCTGTAGTAGGTTCCTTCTTTATCGATCAACTAACATTTGGCACTTTTCTATTGGTGGTAGTGGGTGGTGTTATTGCTTTTATATACATGCATGTAAACACACGTTATGAGTTCTTAAACATCCACGTGGATGATTAATACGTCTATATTTTTTTAAAACAATACCGTGTGCTTTTAACATTTTCTTCAATATTGTTTTTTAAACATTTTTTCTATAAAATATTATATTCTAGTTTTTATTGAATATTTAAATAAGAAAATATTTTGTAAATAGTTTTTGTGCATAATCTACAATCAAAATAAAAAATTCGGAGCATAAACGTAAAATCTGAAGTGCCAAGATGAAATCTTTAATTGTTGTATCTTTATTGTTTTTATCTTCAAGTTTTGCACGTGAAATTGACTTAAAACAATTGAAATGTTTAGGTAAGTGAAAAAGACATATTTATAATAAAATCAAATATAAAAATGAAAAAATAAATTAGTAAGGTGATATATTACAATTAATTTGTATTTGTTAAATAGTTTGCAGGACTGTTGTTGATGAATTTTTAAATGAAGTAAATAATGTTAATCCTTTGAAAGAAATAGAAGTTGGACAATATCGATTAGATTCTAAGGGAAATACATTGCATAAAAAAGTAAGCATATCAAAAATTTTTCTTCCATTAAGATTTTAAATTAGAAAGAAAAATAAATCAAATGGCAATGTAATTTTAGGTACCTGTAATAAAATCAGAAATTTATCTCTCCGAGATGCTCGAAGGTATTTGTAAAAAAATGGATGATTATGTTAGAGCAACTTATAAATCAAGTGGCAAGCTAACACTTATGAAACTTGTTTCTGATGGCCAACTTAATCCCTTGATGAGTCAAGTAGATATTATACAAGACGATGATATGAATAAAAGTTTAAAATATTATGTAAGTATTTATTATTTGTTAATTATCAAAAATTAGCATACTAACAAATTAATAATCATTTATTGCATTATAATCTGACATTATAGTGTACTGAAATAGTGAATGAACATGATGAAGATATTGTGGAAAGTGTTTTAAGTGAAAAGAAAAATACAAAAGGTCAAATTTGCACAAACACAGCAGAATACTGTGAAAGCTTTGGTGATGATTTAGATGAGAGTGAAGAGGCTGAAGATTCAGAGAATGAGGAATATGATATAAATACTAAGACTGAACTTTAATAAAAAGAAAATTTATTAGGTACTTATTGACAAACAAGTATTGATTTATTAATTGTGAAAAAATTAAGATTTATCTACAACATTGTTTAAAATATTTTTATAAAATATTTTAAATATTGGTTAATGTTACATTAAATAAAATGTATTATTTACAAGATAATCAATTTGTTCTTACAACCTTCATAAATCTTTTATACATTGGCTACTTTATAAAAACTATAAAAATTTTTTTTTGCATTTTACAATATTTTGTTATAACTATAGGATTAACATTGTGCAGACAACATTTGGGTTTTTTCGTCATGATGTTTGATTGTTGCTATGAGTAGCTGCTAATATTTCAGCACACTCGTACTCCTCTGCTAGCCAAATAGCAGAAATTAATTGCCCTAGTGTTGCATTTTTTGTGCAACATTGTTTCCAATCCAATAGTATTTGATATATTACTTCATCAATATCTTCATGTTTATACTTTTGTAAAAATTGTTCAATTTGGCCTTTAGAATAGCCAATTTGCTTAGCTACTTTTTTCCAATTATTGCCAATATGAGTTTTAACTACAAACATATCCTCTTTAGTTATTACCAATTTACTGGTACTTAAATTTTTTATGTGAGGCAACATAATTCTAGATTCCTCTTCAGTTGTAGTTGATTGTGAGTCATACCTGTTGGCTGGTGTGCTATTGTTATGCTGAATATTGTTTAAATAATAATAATGTTTGAAACTAGGGCCAACCTTAACATTTGAAGAATTAACAATTACCGTAGCATTCGACGGTAATTTAAATTTTGGCGATTTTCTTGATTTTTTTGGTTTTGGATCGGGATTAGTTCTAGACTGCCTACTTGTAGAATTCGATGTTTCACGTGTGTCATCATTATCATCATTGCCGTTTGTATCGGATGAATTATTTGATGGTTCTGTTTTATTTTCTCGATTTTCATGATCACCATTCAAATGTTGATTTTCGAAATTATAATCTGGTAACCGTGGGGGATCAGGTACTGCGTCGAACACAAGGTCACTCATCTTGTCAAGTAAATCGGAGTCGTCGGACATTTTCTTAATAATATCGCTTCTTGATAATTTACATACAATTATAAATATATTAGAAATGCAAGTTTTTATATCTCCTTATATCCTTTGCATTCTTAAAATATATGAATTGAAGATTATATAGTATGTGTTTATAGAATATAGATTTCGGAGTTAAAACTGAACTAATAGCCTAAGAAGACACAAAACAAATGAATCTGAAGATAAACTACAATTACAGATTCACAAGATGATACAATTTTTTGCTTTTATTTTTATTTATAAGATGAACTCGTTTAATTGGATTTTATGATATCTTAAATTCAAGTAGCTTGATTCTTTAATTGATTAGGATAAAAATGTGTATACATATATTTTTTTTGCATGTGTAACAGTATTAAAACTCGTGTGGGTGTGGTTTTTAATAAAGAGCTGATATGAGCTGAGCTGAGTTAATTTATCTCCTCAACAGTCAACAGGTGGCATAAGCTGTTTATTGTACATGTGTATATCTATATATTGGGATTGTTACTCAACCGCTAGCGCCTCCCATCTGGCCGCGTGGCCAAACAGCGAACTAGAGGAGAGTAATGTTATTTACGTGCTTTTAGATG
>JAPYZE010000464.1:0-39214 GCA_030522805.1 Leptomastidea abnormis
TATATATATATATATATATATATATATATATATAGATATTATAAACTTTATGTGCTGCTGGAAAGGTGAAGGGGGGTGAGCGAGTAGTGGGCTTCTTATATATTTTTGGATAGCAGGTCACACGTCAAATATATATATTCTCTTTTTTGCGCTATATAGGTATACATGTAATATGTAAGCTACTGTTGGGTTATAATAAGTGCAGTCGTAGCTAACCTGTGACATATACACACCCACACAACGTATATTTATATATACGTATATACACATACACGTGGAAGCTGAGTGAAAGAGCTTTTATCTCCTCCAACCTTCTCCCCATCCCTGTAACTATACTGTACTCAACGTCGAATCCAGCTGATTTATTTATCTGGCGGACTTTGGTCGGTAGTAGATGGTACATATAAGGTATATACGTGCAGGTCGTTTCTGGGTTGAAAAAAAAAAATTTGTTAGCTGCTCGTTTTTATTTCTTTTTTATTTGAGCTTTAGGCATGTGTAAAAGCTTTTTTTTCGAATTATGCTTTTTTTTTTTAACCAAGTGAGTGAAAGAGAGAAAATTTGTGGTGATGCTGCTGATGCTACTGCTGCTTCACGTATAGTAAAAAAAGAAAGTTGAATACAACGTGGGAAATTGGATTTAAAATGAATTGTATACTCACTATCTATCTCTTTTCTACTCGCTCCATTTTCATTTGCAGTATATGCACCTCTCACCTATACTACTACTGCTATACTGCTTTACTTCCAACCTTCCCCCCCTATTTGTGCAAGCGCATTGCCTTCGAAGTTACTTTCCTTTGGATGTACATTTACCATCCTTTCCCTTAGCTGGCAAAAGAGCAATAAATTCAACTCTCTCTCTTTCTCTCTCTCTCTCTCTCTCTCTCTCTACTTTTTTCTCTCTTTTTTTACTTTGTATACGCGATAAAAAGTAAAAAATTGACTTTACATTTCATTGAGCTATACCTCTACCTACTACATAATCTTCTTGCTGATCCTCCTGCTTAAAAAAAAAAAAAATAACAATTTTTATTTTTTTTTTATCGTTAACTTTTTTTAGGACGACCCTTTATAATTAGTTTTACTTTTTCTCCCCCTTCTCCCTTTTTAACTTTATAGGTATATATAAAGATTCTTAATATATTTATGCAAGAACGTCGCGCTTCTATACCTATTACCTTTTCCCATCGTGTTCTTTGAAAATCAATAACATGTTGAATAAGCAGAGACAGAGTAAGAGAGCAAATGCTTTGCAAATATTGACGCTTTCCTCTCTCTCACTCTTCTCTACGCTAACGAAAATTTATGGACGACACTACTAGCTATATGTACTAGACTCCTCTTCGTTTCCTACCTCATTTATATATATACATGTATGTATATATACCTTATGTTTTCACTTCCTACTAACTACTATTACCTTATGACATTATGCAAGTGTAACTAAATAACGACAGAGTTTTCGTATTTTTTCAAAAGTTTTTTTTTATATTTTTTTCAATATTTTTCTTTTTCCTTTTTTTTTTTAGGTAGCTTTATTATAATGTGTTAAAGTTTTGGGCAAAATAGCCATGCGGATGTTACAAAGTTGATATTGTAATACAGCTTCTATACTTTTTTTTGTTGTTGTTATTTTTTGTTATTTTTAGCTGCTATGCTCAAACGTGAAAATTTAATGATTGGTCTATAGAGAGAAGTTTAAAGTGCGTCATATATACATAGGTATAACGTAGGTAATATTATTATTATATATATGAAATATAGAAAGAGAAATATTTAATTCATTACGGAAGATGAATTTTACTCAAATTTATTCGCATACCACCAAATGTAGATGTGAATATATATAGGTATATACCCTTTGGAAAACAGGAGAAACCACAATATTGACTTTTAATGCTGTCCGAGAGAGAGAGAGAGAGAGAGAGAGAGAGAGAGAGTATAAGTGTAGAATCATATTTGCACTTTGACTCACTGAAAACAAGATCAGAATGAAACATTTGAACACATGATTAAAATTTTCCATACGGTTTGACTCTCATCGACAATATTTTTCAGAAAATGTACGAACAGAGAGAAAAATGGTAGATAAAAAAGAGTAGAAAAAAAAGGGGTTGAAAAAAAAAGAGAAGAAGGATAGGTGTGGAAAGTTGAGTAACAACAACAAAAAATAAAAAAAAAAGGAGGAGGAAAAAGTAATTTCATTTTTACAAAAAAATTTGTAGCTATCTAGCTAGCTACCTAACTAGATAGGTATGGTAGAAAGAGAGAGAGTGAGAGTTTTAATTTGAAAAATTTTTTTCTCTAACTAACCAAAGGGGTAAATATTGATGTTTTATTTTTTGCGTATGTATATACGGATGGTTAAACTAAAAAAAATAAAAGTAAATACACGTACAGCTAAATGCTCACGTACTCCAGAGAAAGAGAGAGCAAAAAAATAAAGTGAAACTAGTTAGTTTGTGGTATCATATAGAAGCCCTAGGTACTATATGTTTATACTATATATATATATATATATATATATATATATCGTTTTTCCACCTCCGAAACTACTTAATTCTCTTGAACGAGCTTTCCCCCTTCACCCCTAACACACGCGGAGAGAGTATATTAAAGCCTCAAAACGAGATAAATCAACCTGTCACTATATTCCACGTAAACCGTTATATGTACCATATATATATATACATAAACATACATACATTATACTATCCTTCTTGTGCACATTAAGCATTCTCGAGCATAATTCTCTCACCAACAGCACCTATATACATACTCAAACATACAAACATACATACATACAAACATACATATACACACCTGTACGTGCAGCCTGATGTCTGCTTTCCAACTAAACCCCCCCCCCCCCTTGCCCTCTCATCACCCCTTAATCCTGCTTTCCACTTTGACCCCACCCACCCACTCACCCTCCGACTATATCCACCTACTACCCACCGAATTCCTTTGAGTGCAATGTCATTTCAAATCTGATAATATGCTAAAATCAAAGTGAATTAGGGTGAATTTTCGCTCCATTAGAGCGAAATTCCCCCCCCCCATTGCTCTTTCTCTCTCTCTCTCTCTCTCTCTCTCTCTCTCTCTCTCTCTCTCTCAATTGTGCGGAGTTATTTTCTCTCTTTCTCTCTCTCTCTCTTTCAGAATTGATCTGTGATTGAAAGTTCAATTTAACAGATTAGACATTCTTTTTTTTTTCTTTCTCTCTCTTTTTCAACAACCAAATCGACACGATTTCTCATCATTCTCTTCTCTTTCTTTCTCTCTGTTATTTCTTTCGTTTAACTCTTTTTTCTTTTTATTTTCTTTTCACTTTTTAAAAGAGACTACCACTTGACATTTTATTTAATTATATGCTACGTTCGTTTATTTTTTTTTTTATTTTTTTTGGCAGTAGTTATATAAAATCCGAGTCAAAGAAATCTTTTTTTTTAGTGAAATAACTGGTGAGAGAAAGTTTGCGTGTTTGAATTAGAATAAGGAAAGAAAAAGAGAGAAAGTTAAAGAAAAATAAAAAAGGAAAAAAAGAAGTGCGGTGGAAAAGTAAAATTTCTCAAGAAAAGTAGAACAAAATTTTTCGTCGTTTCCGTAAGAAAATTGGTCATGGCGTTTGGGGGATTAACTCTTTTATATTTTTCTTCTCTCTTTCTTGTTCTATTTAGAAGAAAAAAAAGCTAACAAATTTGTTCGAGGGTCGTACATACACTAAAAAACATAATAATATCGAAAATATGCTTTATAAAGCAAAAAAAAACGACAAATACATACACACACATAGCTAAAGAAATAAAAAAAAAAGAAAATTTATAGTCAAGTCAGGAATCGAATTTTGAAAAATAGCTTTCAATATTTTCCAGTACACACATACCTACACATATCTATGAAGTAAATATATGCTCGAAAAATATTCTTGTTTGGTGAAGAGTAGCTGAAAGAAAAAGAGATGTTTGTGACACTATAGAAAAGAGTAGGGAAAAGGAGGAAGGAGGGGTATAAAGTACGCGACAGACACCACCACCATCACCACCCTATATACTATAAAATATAGAAGTGAGAAAGGCTGGTGTGTCCCGGTGGGTAAAATTCCGCTCGAGAGGATCTCGCTTATATACATGGAAGCTTTGGATAAAGTGGTAGAGTAGTAGTAGGAGGAGGAGGAGAAGGAGAAGGATGGGAATGGTGTGAACGCACGCGCGTGATATACAGAATTTACGCTTGAGCTATCGCGATAGTATGTACGTACATAGATATAGGTATATATACATAAAAGGGACACTATATACTATGTCCATCTCTCGCGCTTTATAGGGTGCTTTTGGGTAGAAAGAGAGAGGAAGTATACATCCTACCTATCTATCGGTCGTGACTCTACTGGTTGCTGTTACTGCTGTTGGGGGTGAGGTAAAATCAATAGAAATGAGATAATAATAAAAGGAGATGATTGCCGAGGAGGAGGAGGAGGAGAAAAAGAAGAGAAGGAGAGAAATGGGAAAAAGTAAGAGGACACAGGGCTGGTAGAGAAAGAGATGGTACAGAAAGATCGTCGAGGCTGAATCAGCGCGCGCTACGTGCGGCAACTGTATATTATACTGCGGGGTCATTTGTACAATGTACTAGCTATATATTGTGTTTTATAAATATATACACGTATGAGAGAGTAAGTTTGGTGTGGACGAGTAGGCATAGCAGTATATAATATATAGTAATAGTAGTAGCCCTTCTACCCTATCCTACTCTCTTTCTCACTACGTGCAAGCTCTCGCAAGCTCGCTATATATGTATAATATGCTCTTTCTCTCGGTCTTTCGCGCTTGCTCGCTTTACTCACTCACGCGCGCGGGCTTGTGCTACCAGCTACCAGCCAGCATCACCTACATATACATACATACATACATACATACATACATACATACATACACACACCTAGGTATATTGATTTTAGTCGTCTTCAACCCATTGCACGCGTTTGCTGCCTGCTACTGCTGGCTGCTGCTGCTGTTGAGCGCTTTTGGTATTATATCTATATGCACGATATGCCTATATAACTGAGTGAGTGAGTGTGAGAGTTGACGGTGTCGAGTGAGCGCAAGCTCTACTTTACTCGTATGCGTATGTGTATGTGTGTTATAGAGAAAGAGAGAGAGCTTTATTTGTGTGTATGTGTGTGTATTTTCACGTGGCCTACTCGCGTTGATGTTATGTAGCTATATGTATGCTTTTTCACACCCCCCCAATCCCACTTTACTTATACACTTACTCTCTATACCTGCTACTACCCTTCCCCTCTTACACACTCTACTGTATAGTATTGTGTGATATATACGAAATTCTTAAATTTTTACTTATTCCAGCTATACGATTTTTTTTTTTTTGAAAATTTTATGAAAGCATGAAATACATTTTTTTCTTGAATCAGCAAATTTTACTTAGATGATTTGTATTCGAGGATGTTATAAAAAATATACACACTGGTTAATAAATGAAAAAAAAAAAGAAGAAGAGAAGTAGACAAGTTCATCGAGGAAATAGAATGTAGTAGGAAAGTAGGAAATTCCTTTTCAACTCTTACTCCCACTCATTTACTACCCTTTTCATTCTCTCTCTCAACGCTTTTACTTTAGTAAAGTGTTAATGCGTATACACTTTCTCTCGAGCGAGACTCTTGTTTTTGAATTTGTTTGCTTTTCCAAGGAAAACTGATTAAAATGGACTGACGGAGACTTAGGCTTTTGTTATATTTAGATTCTGTATGTTACAGATGGTGGATTTCTTGATGTGTCTTAGAAATAGGATAGAATGAATGTAGAGTTTTTTTTTATGAATTTAATGAGGATATTACTTGTCTTGTTGTCTTGGTGATATTTTGGATATTTTTATGGATGGATGGATTTCTTGAATAAGATATAATGTTTTGAGAGCTAGAAACAAAGAAGAAAATTAAAAATTTTTGGGAAGTGAAAATAAGCTACTAGTTGTGAAATTTCGTAAAACAATATTTATAATAATATTGTTGTTGTTGTTGTTAAAATTGAAATGTAAACGTAGTATGTCATATTATATTGGCATATCTGAATTGTAATAGGAAACGTTGTTTGTTTGTTTCATCGATTGTAAATGACATGACCGATATATATCCATTGCAGAGCATAACGTTTATATATAGTATCCTTAATGGACAATCATTTGAATTTGAAGGAACATTAGATGTATACGCACACACATACATACATACATATATACGCGAGCTTGTAATGTTATAACGACTTATTAGTTGAGGGAATTTGTTTTCCGAAAATTAATGATTTTCAATTTTCGACGCTATACATGTACATAATATTATATACCACCCCCTTGAAGGCTATTATATATTCCTATTATTATTCTGATTGTCGTTGCATTAAATATTATGGTAATGAAGGGGGAGAGAGAGAGAGAGTTGGGATGATAATGTAAAATGTGAATCGTTAATGTACTCTCGTAAAAGCTTATTGTTTAAAATTGGGTGGTTTTTTTATTTTATTTAAATAATGTTTAAATTAATTTGTCAATGAGAGAGTTTAAAGTCTATCGTGGTTGCGATAACGGAAAAATATAGAAAATTTATAACTTTATTTATGATTTATTATCGCTGCTTTTTTGAATGTATATATATTTTTTTAATTTAATTACGACGTAGACAGGATGTCGTCATAAATATGCAAGCCCGAAAAAATAAAATGAAAATAAATGTTAGCTTAGAGCTGTGAGATTATGATGACGTTATTAATAAAGAGTGAATTTTTGTTGCATATAATTTATCTTACTAACAAATACAACTTTTATTAAATTTATTTAATTTTTCATTTTTTATGCAATTTAATAATTTTAGTATTACGTCAATAAATCAAATGGTTTTAAAATTAATATTTTTGAATAAATAATGTACACATTATTTCTACGTAACTTTTTTTATTAATATATTTAAATTTTTACATGCAATTTTATGCAGGTAAATATAAAAAAATGACAACCTTTCTTTCTTTTTATAATAATGTCTACAAACTTTATTTACAGATGAACACATTTTTCTAAAATACGTAATTTTTCAACAAAAATCATTTTTATTTTTTAATATTTATAAAAATTTCTTTCAAAAGATGTTATAGAAAAATTGGTATTATAGTAACAATAAAAGTATTCATTTTTTTATTGGAAATATAAAACGAAAGACGGTTTGCAAGCTTGTTGCGTTTTTTTCCCTATAGTTTGTACTTTATCACAATATCTTGAAATGTTAAAGTATAATTTATTGATAGGCAATAAAGTTTTCTAAAAGAATCAACAGAAAAAAATGTTTCCTTTGATGATTACTTTTATGAAATTGCTCAATTATTTTATATCGTTGTTCTACGCTTTATATTTATTTTAATAAATGTTTTATCAAATGCAAGTAAAAATGTCTTTCATAAAGTAACTTGCTTTTTTTTATTTATTAATGTACTGTATGATAATGTTTTATTTAAGAAAAAAATTATTTTTTTTCTGAGAAATGATAAATCATAAATAAAATACTAAATTATAAATAACATAGTTTGAAATGATCTTAAAAAAATATTTTACCTTAAGAATATAAAATATCAAATAAGATAAGAGTTTTTACATTTCTGGTCCAAAACTTTAGAATCTTTTAATGTCAAGTTCTCATTCATTTTTTCCTGATGATCCAGACTTTTCTTTCAACCACATTGGATCTATAACCGAGAGGTTTCGAATAAAACACCTTCCAGTAACCACGACTTCAGTAAATAATACGAGCTGAGGTTTTGTGTTGTGAAGTATGGATGATGGATGGATCGCTACTGGATACCGGGTCGAGAGCTGAAAAATCGCAAAAAAAATTTTTTTTTTGATGTAAGATAATAAATGAAAAATACTACTAATACTTAAAAGTTACAAAATTTTGCTTTAGTAAAATTTAATTTTTTGTATTTTTTATTAAAAAAATAAATTAACTAATTGTAATAAAATGTATTTACGTTATAATCGTACATAATCATGTCAAGATAAACACAGCTAAAATAAAAGAAACAGAAAAAAAAACGTAACAAGTTTTAACTTTTTAGTAACGAAGAGGACAATTACCGAAATATAACTCTGGTCCCTTTGTAACTCGGCCAAGTTTTCTCTCAGGCCCTCGAGCATGGCTCTCCTGAGACTTTCCGTGTCGTTTCCGCAGCTAGTTTTTTCCAATTTCGCTCTTTCCGTAAGCGCGGCCAATTGCTTTCTAACGTTCATAGCGTAATCCAAATTTCTGTAGTGCAAGAAATTGTCGTGGCACCAAGGCTTTTTTTGCACTGCATTTGTAAAGCCACGGTATACATTTAATAACGTCACGTGGTCCCCTTCAGTAGATGCAAATCTGAAAAATAAAATGCAAATTTAATTGGAAGCTAATTATAAATGTTAAATAGTATTGCAAAAGTTTTCTACCTCGATCTGGCTACTATTGCTTGCTGTCGTTTTGCCGGTGGATCGAGAAATATATTTTCGCTCGACAAAAGCGCTATCACAGTTAAAGCTTCTTCTAGACACTTGAGTTCCACGGAAGCAAGAATAACTTTTGTAAAACGAGGGTCGAGAGGAAACAAGGACATCGTTCTACCGAGAGTCGTCAACTGCGGTGGAAAACCTTGATATAAAATAATTTTTGTTATTAAAAATTTAAATTCTTAATTCATTTGTTAATTAAGATTAAATTATTATTTTTAATCTTACCTTTAACAGCTCCTAATTTTTCCAAACATGTAATTGCAGTATTAATTGCATCTTCCGGCGGCTTATCCATAAAATCGAAAGAGGTGATATCTATTCCAATTGCTAGTAGCTGAAGTGCGACTCCAGCCAAGTAGCATCGTTGTATTTCGGGCACTGGCATCTCTTTTAGTTTCTCGAACTCCTCGAGCGTATATGTGCGGTAACACGCGCCAGGAGCCTCTCGACCGGCTCTTCCGGTTCTCTGCCAAGCTTGGGCTTTGGACACTTTTTCGATTTTCAGCACATCCATGCCGGTTGTTGGATGATGAGTTCGCTCTTTTACGACTCCGGTATCTATTACGCTACGTATTCCTGTAAATTTTAACAATTATTAAAAATGTAACGTCAGATTAAAATTAATAAAAATTCAAATTTTTTACAAACCTCCAATAGTAACTGATGTTTCAGCAATATTTGTAGCCAATACTAACTTCCTCATTCCTGGTGGAGAGGGCTTAAAAGCTTCAAGCTGCTTATGTGTTGGTAATGCTGAGTAGAGTGGAAATACCCTGAGAGATGGATATCCCTTGCCCTCTAATTGCTTGGCTACTTGCCTAGCTGATGCAGCAGTACTTTCAATTTCTTCTTGACCAGTCAAAAAAACTAAAATGTCCTCACTAAGAAATAAAAAACAATTATTAATATAAATTAAATAGTAGCATGATTGCAATGTTTGATGAATGAAAAAAAAAAACTTCTTACTTTGGTGGACTTTCTCTGTGTATTTTGAAAGCAGTCACCAAAGCAGAAAAGGCATAATCATCTTGAGACTTTTTAGTGTGAAATATTTTAACTGGATGCTGTCTACCTTCTAGGTAAATAGCTGGAGCATGAAAATATTTTGTAAATTTGTCAACGTCCATTGTTGCTGACATAACGATTAACTTTAAGGCAGGTAAATTTTTATGCATCCTTAATTTCTGAGCTCTTCTGGCAACACCCAATAGTACATCTGTATGTACAGATCTTTCGTGAGCTTCGTCCAATATTATGATACAATAATTAGAGAGTACTTCATCGGTCATTGCTTCTCTAACCATCATACCATCCGTCAGGTATTTAATTCTGGTCTGTGGAGAAGTGACATCTTCAAAACGTACGCAGTAACCAACTAACTTTCCAATAGTTGCACTTTGTTCTTGAGCAACTCTACGTGCGACGCTTACTGCAGCTACTCTTCTTGGCTGTGTTATTCCAATACAACCATTTGTACCAGCCATACCAGAGGCAAGAAGTAATTGTGGAATTTGTGTTGTTTTACCACTACCAGTTTCACCGATAACAATAAGTGTATCATTTTTTCTTATTTCTTCCATTAACCTGTTGAATAAAACAAAAAAGAAAAAAATTATGAAAAAAAAACAAGCTAAATTTTGAATTATCCCGCCAAGAGATACCAGTAGCCGCTAAAACAGATTTGGGCTCCCTTCGATCTATACATCTATATATACAGATATACACTTTGCGGGAAAACAAAAGAACAAAGGGCTCTCTATCAAATAGAACGCCATCACGATTCCAAACATCGCAATTCACAAACACACACACACACACACACACACAAAAAAAAGAAATACTTAAAACAAATCAACAATCACAAATCTTATCTAAAACAAAACTTATTACTCACTTTTTTCGTAATTTATAAACTGGCAAAGCTTTACGTTGCTGTTGTAAACTAAGTACAGGCCTGTCATTAACATCATGACCATTACTATTGTTGTTGTCTTTAGCAGCATCATCGCGTCTCGCTATCTTATTATTTGGATTCTCTGGAAATACAACAAGACTTGCTGGTCGTTTTTTAGCCTGTAGCTTAAGCAGCTCCAGTTTGGAATCCAAAGCGTTATCGTGGACACCCATTGTCCTTGATATATACTCCTCTTCTCGTTGACGACGCTATCAGGATTCTCTTTTGACACTAACAAGTATTAGGTATACCTGCGATGTATATAATAATTACTTATTAAGATCCCCTGCACTGCCACAAGCAAGCGCGCACGTGTTGCGCAGCAGCTGCTGCTTTACTCCGTCTTTACTCTGTGTGCTTCTCCCCCCCTTACAATTTTGTGGTTCTTGCTCAGCTGTTTCTATCGCGTTCTCCTTCTCCCTCTCTTGCAAAGTCAACGTGCTCTTTTTGCGAGTTGTGTTGCGCGCGCAGTCGAGTTGCTGTAGCTTACTCAAACACTTATTCGACTTATATACTTATACACCCACACATGTTTATGGAGTCTACTCTTTTTTTATATATCTATTACAGGCTGCTTCGTTAATTTTATATTACATCCTTCTAAGGAATTGGTGTTAATAATATATTTTTTTATTGGTTTCTGGAGCTTTAAAAGGCACTTGTTAATAATTAGAATTTATTTTTATCTTGAAGCAGAATATGGTATGTGAAAAAATGGAGTTGTTCTCCAAAAGGGATACTAATAAATTATTGATAAAGATAATTATAATTTTTTAATTATCTTATAATTACTATAATGTTGAATTATCTAATAATTATTTGAATTTTAATTTAAATAAACTAAAAAAAAAAAAATATTTAGCAGAAATTATTTCTTATTACTGTAAGGCGATATAAAACATTATAAAATTGGTAGTTGGTAAAAGAAGCGATTTAATAAAAAAAAATTAAAAAAAAAAAAGGAAAGGAAAGGGAAGTAAGGAAAAAAAAGGCATAACGATATTTTTCCGACTACACTTTTATATCCCAAAGCTTCAGTTCAATAATAAAAAAAAGTAAAGAAAGAAAGAAAGAAAGAAGAAAGAGAAAAATAGGAAGTTCCACGCTCAGCGAACTAGAAGGCAGTGAAATAGCGATAACACATTTACAGAGGCAATCGAAACTTTGGTGTATATCTATGTTTTCTCTCTTTCTTTCTTTCTCACTGCAGTATCTAACAGTAACAGCAGCAGTAACAGTACCATATAGATAGAAAGAGAAACTAAAAAAAAAGAAAAAAAAAGAGTTGGTTGACTGGGAATATCGAAGGGAGGGTGGAAGAAAGAGAGAGAGAAAGGGAGGCTGAAACATCGCTTCAAAAATTAAAGCTCTCCCACCCTTTACCTATATATATCCTCCCATCCTCCCTTTTCCTTCAACCCCAACAACAGTCGGCCCCATTGTCGCGTGGAGTTATATTGGTAAATAGAATTGCGGAGGAAGTTATATAGTCCCGTGAGGGCAGTCGAGAGAGAGAGAGAGAGAGAGAGAGATATATAAGGGGGTTGAGGAAGAGGAGGTTGGCCAGACAATTTGTCCGCCTTCGGGAAATAAATGGTCTCGAAGCTCTTTTATTCTCTCTCTCTCTCTCTCACTCTCTCTTTTTTTTCTCTCACGTTCAAACTAAAGCGCGAATGCCACTTCGAATTTCGGACGAAAGAACGATTTTTCTCTTTTTTTTTTATTTTTATTTATTTTCTACTGTCGCTCTAGTTGAGTTCAGATGTCTTGGGGTAGATAGATATAATAAATGCACGACGCGTATTATAGATCTTTATTTTTTTTTTGTAAAAGAAGGAGGAGAAGTAAGACTTATCAGACCAATTACTTTTCTGTAAAACGAGGATAATTATATTTTATGTGTATATATATATATATATACCATTTTGAGATAAACTTGGACGGATATGCTGATCTTTTTTTTTTCTTATTTAACTCTAAGAAGAAGATATTCGCGAGAAGAATAAGATGCCAAGACTGATGTACACTTGAAATTTTCTTCTTCTTCTTCTCTCTTTCTCTGAGAAATACACAATACAAGAGAAGCGAGTTGGAAATTTGAAGTGGATATATATATTAAGGATGTCGACCGGAAGCCACTTCCATGCCTAGTAGTAGACAGTTAACTGTGTGGCATTGTTGAAAGAGAGAGAGAGAAAGAGAGAGAATACTAAAGTCGTTATTATTTCAAGAGTTACGCCTCTTTAACTTTTCAACCCATTCTATTATTGAATAATGTTGTTGGAGAGAGTAGTTGAAATTTCATTTCAATTGTTTTTGGGAAAAGTTTATAAGCGCTTGCTAATTAATTTTGTCATTTTATTATACTAAATAAAATATAGATAAATTTGTTAAAAATAAAATTATTAAAATAATTACCATTTATAAACTGTAAAAAAAAAAAAAATTTACACGGTTTCTTTTTAAACTAAAACTAAAGTCAGTTAATTATATCTTATGCCAAAACTCATCTAATTCTCAATCCAAACATAGAAAACTTTTTCCTATATTTAGCCCCCAATCCTTACCAAACCAACTATAATCAACCAAACTAAAATTTACTGTACAGTAATCATTACACAGTTAAAAGAGCTGCAAGAGCTCAGTCGTTTTAAAAGTATGTTACTATCACGTCGTGATTTTCGTTCAATAATTTTTTACGAATACGCAAAAGGTTCAACTTCATCAGAATGTCACGAATCATTATCTCGATTATTCGGAAGCAAAGCAATACCGAAATTAAACGTAATCGAACGTTATTATGCAGAGTTTCATAAAACAAAATCTTATTTAGATGAACCAAAGCTTGGATCTAAATATCCACGTGTGCTTACAACTGAATATGCGGAAGCAGCAAGAAAATTGTTACGTCGATCTCCCAGGATTACATTTATTGAGCTTGCGCAAGCTCAGGGGTATGAAATATTTTATAAATTATGTGTATGTAAATTATACAAAAAAAATTTTTTATATCAATCTCAAGCTCGTTTTTTTTCAAAAGAATCAGCATAACAGCAGCTCGTGTTTTATTAGAAGAACATCTTGAAATGCGAAGACGTTGGGGTTACTGGTTACCGAAATCTCAAACAGCAGCACAAAAAGAAGACAGACTCGACTGGTGTCGTTTAATCGTAAGAACATTTGATAACGGTTGTAATGAAAAATTTGAACACATAGCAACAGGAGGTGAATTATGGTTATATCGTTACGAAGAAGAAGAAGAAGAAAAAGAAGAAAAAAATAGTAATGGGACGACAGGTAACGTATCATATTAAATGGAAAACGAAAGTTATAATAACTTTAATTTGTCACTTTAAGTAACTTCCACTTTCAAGATATATACACCTACGTATATTTTTTTTTTTATTATGAGGATATTATAATGGGTGATAGTAGGTAGAAAAAGAGAAATAGATTTAATGTGGCTGCTGTTGCTGTTGCTGAAGCGAATGACGACGTCTGTTTGTGAGATAGTATGTATAGTAGAGAGCTTGGGGAAAATAAATGAACTTTTGCAGTTTTCTCTCTTTCTATCTCATCCTTACTCCTCCTTCTCCTTCTCCTTCCCCAAAGCTTCACCGCCTCAACTTTTCGGCAAGTTTTAGAGGAAAGATAATGGTCCATGCGCTTGCTGGAATACAAAATACGCGTTTGCCTTTGCTATTTTATTGGGGGGGGGGGGGAGGTGAAGGGGGTATACAGCTTTATGGAAAGTTTGTGTAATTTATTTACACACAGCCAGACCCTTCTCTCTCTCTCTCTCTCTTTCTCTCTTGCCTTTTGAATAGAAGGGATATAGGTATATATTTATGTATATAAAATAATATATAATGTTTTGTAAGTTTTCGTCTCTTGTGAAAAAAAAAGAGAAAGAGCGACATGCTGTCGTATAATAAAGCATTTCTCTCTCTCTTTCTCTAATAAACTTACAAAGTCGTTTGTTTAATAATTGCGTTTTAATAAAAACAAATGAGTTTTATGTGAGAGAGAGAAAGAGAAAAGCGTAGTTATTATGAAAACTTTAAATGAAAATTAAAATCTGAATAAAAAAGGAGGAGGATTGGGATGAGAAAGAAGAATATAAATTGTTTTGTTGAATGAATGCGAGATTTAAAATTTTAATATTTTCATTTATGATAAACGTAAATTAAAGAGTATACAGATAATTAATTGCTTTTTTTTTTTTTTAAATATCAGGTGGTAGCTGGAGTTTGAATAATGAAGATGAAATGAAATCTGAACTAAAACGTGTCGTGGAAAAACGGATGATAGTGTGCTTCTTTACAAAGAATAATTATCTTGCAACTATATTACTCGATCCAAGTTTATCTAGGGTAACAGTAGGCTGGTGTATTAATATTATGATACCAGAACTTAAAACCGAATGGAAATTAAAAAATCCTGAGGTGATTATACAACATTCAATTCTAATTTTTTAATCTTGTTAATCTTATAATTATGAATTATTTTATAGGATCCCGAATTAATAATACATCATGAAAAGACCAATGAATTAACTGCAGCAAAAACGATGAAATTTATGCACGCAAATAACGCTCGATTATTTCCTCATCCAGACTATTCACCTGATCTTTTACCTTTTGATTATTTTCTCTTTCCAAAGCTCAAGGAAGTTTTAGGTACTCGGAGCTTCACCAGTACAAAAGATGCTATTCATGCCATTCAAGCTTATGTTAATGGTTTAGAAAAAGATACTTGGTCTCAAGCATTTAAGACATGGTTACGAAGAATTAAACTTTGTACTAAAGCTGAAGGTGCTTATTTTGAAGAATCGTAATGATTATGATGAAGCTGGATTTATAATCAGTATATTATTTTTGGAAGATTGGAAAGAATGTGGTGTGATAAAGAGTACAATACTTTTTTTTTTTTCAATAAAATGTTTTCTTTTTTTTTTTATTGTTATTTTATTGTTATTTCAACAAAAATGCGTTGCTTTATCAGATATGTTTAAAAAATATAAATCATTATAGGTTTAGATTTCATGAGATTACATACATTAACGAAATCATTAATGATAAAATGATTAAAATGCTAAATGTGAAACACTTGCAAACTTATGTGAACAATAGACAACATTTAATTTAATTATTAATTTACATTTTTATAGATAGCTGCTCTACAATTGTTCAAAACTTCTCTGTAATAATTATTTGTTTATTTAGATTTAAAATTATTTTTATGCGTTTTTTTCAATTTGTGCACTTTGACGTACATACGCACCTTGTAAATAAACTGTATTTCATTTATTGAATATAATTTGAATACACGTGATTATAATATATACGTAAACACGTGATTTAAAATATCAACGTATGAAAATCATTATTAAACATTTTGGCTAATGCGATTATGCGCGAATACACATAAATTACATTGTTTACATTATATTCAAATATACATTTAAATATATATATAAAACATAAATGACCTTTCTGTGGACCCAAATCTTTGTTCCAACACTTGATAAAAGGTTGTATTTGTTCAACGACCTTTGGCAAAAAGCACCATTTCCGTTATAATTCACTTTTTATTCTGTTAATTACTCCTTTCGTTTAACTAATTATACATCACAGATACGTACTGTGCAAACAGGAAGACACAGATAGCGAATTTATTATGATTGAACTTGCAGATCCATTGTGAGCCTTCTTGACTTTCGTCTGAAGCTTAAATGTATTCACAAATTCAATTTTTGCAACGTTCACGAAAAACTTTGTTTTATTTTTTTAATAAATCTAGTCGGTTTATATATAACTTCAACTTCATTTAAAATCTCCTTTAATATCTAATCTCTTTAAATTTCCTATACTCGTTCCACGAATTTAAAAGTTCTATCTTAAAAAATTATTATGAACGAGACAATAACTTTACTTGGAATGAAAATATATACAAATACACAAGCACGATCATAATTATTCAGGTACATTGCAAACATAGAGAAAAATTACTTGATAAAAACGATATTTTGAAATTTCTCGTTAAAAGGATATCCGTTTGTCGCTTGCTAGTACGATATAATAAAATACGATTTCATCAGCGTAGAGCGTGATATGTAGTGCCTTTTATCTGAACTGGGCTCTGAAACATTTCAGATATTCCAAGTAAGAATACTTAATTTCGAGAACCATACGTTTGTCAAGGTTGCTCATCGTCCGTTACCTCTGCACCTACTCGTGCCAGGTAGCGATTTCTCATTTGTGCGTCAGACTGTGGCTGCAGTGTATCATCACCTGACAAGTCAGAAGCTGATCCCCCACACCTGGACAATAATTGCTCTCTCTCCGTCACCTCGGGCAAACAAGGATTTTTGTCGAATTGCTCGCGCTGCTGGGGTGACATATTCAGGTAGCCAGTACTGTTGGAATCTGATATCCAAATTACCACGGCGGTGACCCAGGATACTAAAATTAATAATATTAAATTAATCAATACGATCACTTACATAAAAAAAAAAATTATTGTTGCTTATAGATGTGTACTTACTCCAAAGCCAAGCAAGGAAAAATAATTCCAGCATAAAGTATCCATAGTAGTCGACAATCATTCCACAAAGAATGGATGTTACCCCCAGTCCCAAATTTTGAAGAGCTTGAGCACTAGGAAAAAATTAATACAATTAAAACGTAATTTTTTAATTTATTTTATAATAGTTTAAAAAAACAAGCATTGATAATACTTACATTCCATAAGCAGTTCCAAGCTGATGTTCAGGAATAACTAAAGAAATTAACGGCCAGAGAGCACTTGCAAGTAATGAATAAGATAATCCCAAAAATATCATGCATATAGTTGGACTGACAAAAGTAAATGCAAGTAGTCCATGAGAGAATAGTGTCCCAAGAATACTTATGACAACCCAAAGAACATTTCGTCCAGCTTTATCAATTAGAATTCCAAATATTGGCGAAGCAAATGCAGAAATAGTATACACCATGGAAGTGACCCTATTTGCAACTGCAGGCTCAAGTGCATATTTACGAATAAAATAAACTCTGAAAAATTATTTTATTTATAATTTTATAATTAATTTTTTAATAACTTTACTTGCATGAACAATACTTACTTTCCTAATGAAATGAAAGGGAAAATAGCTATGTAATAAGCAACACAGATCCATGCTACTAACCAAAAGACACCTTTAAAGTCTTTAACGTCAGATAGTTTAGCAAGTTCAACCTCTCGTCCTTCATTTCTTTTAAGAACCTTTTCAGCATGACTATCCATTGCTCCCAATAAAAGAGCACATATCATTGAAGCTACACAAGTTAATGCAGCAATAAACAAAACAATGCCTATGCAGGTAGAACCCTTGAATCCTTCTTTTGATATGTAGCTGTAAATATCTTCCATTATCAAAAAATTAACTGCTGAGCCTACTCTGGCAAAACTTAATTGTAGTCCAAAAACCATGTTTAATTCTTTGCCTTTGAACCATAAAACAGCATAACTGTTTTGAGCCACAGCTAATGATTCTGCTCCAATTCTAAAATGTACGTAAATGAATTATAAAAACATTTTTTCCGAATAATTTTTTTTAAATTTGAATTATTACATACCCAAAAACAAATCTTCCAAGAAGCATAACTGAGAAAATATCAAAATAAGCTCCCGCTGCAAAAATTATTTGACCAAACAGTGTTAAAAACATGTATATAATTGTTCCCCATCTTATTCCAAAAACTCTATCCAAAAGAAAACCTCCAACAAAGCACATTATTACATTGGGCCAAGAATAGACAGAGTATAGTAAAACAAATGATTTAGTCTGGATATGTAGGTCATTTTTAAAATTATCCTGCAACGCTCCAGGATTATCATAGCAAAAATATGAACCTGAAATAAAAATGATTAATTTTTAATTTTTGAAATTTGAACATAAAATTATTGGTTTATATTTATTTTAAATTTATTTATTTTGCAAGCAATAATATTTTCAATACAATCATTGAAACTTTACAGAGCAATAAGATTAAAAAAATAAATTTTTTTCTAATTTCCTTGTCTTTATTTGTAAAAATATAATTATGTTTATTTAATTTGCTTAATGTCATTATCTTAATACATAAAAAATCAACAAGAATTTTAAATCAGAAAAAAAAATTTCTTTTTATAAAAGTCATCATACCAGCATAGTGACTGACTCAACCATGATCTATTTCATATCACAGCAAAAAATTTTAGACTAATCAATTGGCTTTTCATGATAAAATGCTGGTATTATTCATGCTTAATCATGAAACTGGATATTCAAGTTGATTTCAAAAGCTTCATAAAGTTGTGGCTCTTTGTTGCTTTATAAAATCTAATTGCAACTCTAAAGCATCAATTTAATATAGCTAGCAAGAATAATACGAAATATTACAAAATAAAATAACACTAAACAATAGCCATGATAGAAGTCTGTACCAATTGCATTATAGGTCAAAGAGATAAGAGTTGTTGTTACTACTTAAATGGATAACTTGGCTCATTTGAGCTAGTTCCTATATGATACAAACGTCTATTTTTATATTCAATTTATTTAACATAACAAATATTAATTTCGACCGGAAATCACGCTCGCTTGTGACGCCAATATATACTGTTGACTAAAGACTTGCGTCTTTATTCACTAGTCTATTGACGCCTTCAAGAGATAAGAGAAGTAAAATAATGCACAAGATCATTATGCAAAGCAGGAAGTGAAAAAGACAGAGACAGCAAATGATCTGAAAACAACAACATTGAAGGTAAAAGATACTTACCAAAACCCAGCAGGCACATAAGCGCAAGGCCCAGGAATCTGTAAGTCTTGCGTTTTGGACTAAAACATCCCTGGAGCGCAGGGTCATCATCGGACCTGCTCAAAGTCGAATCCGAGCCGTCCATCCTGCTTCTCTCCATATGTCCTTGTATCGAATGCGGGTTATCCTTTCACCCAGGCGTGTCCCCAGTTGCACAGATATTATTTACGCAGGAGACGCTGTTTGTTTAGTCGTATTTTCTACCTGGGATAAAGCTGCAGCTGATGAGAAGCTGGAGTAACGGCATCCTCGATATATGAAGACGCAGTAATATAATCGTCGCCCACGGATGACGGAGATCGGATGAGCAATAATAATGCGCGATATATACTATCCAACAGACTCTTTCTTTCTTTGACTCACTGACAGTACTGACACGCGAGAGATTCCAAAATAATGTGTGTTTATGTTCTGTGGCCTTTTCTGCTACGGAGTTTGACACGTTGCCAACTGTTAGTTGATAAAAATCCCTGCTTACGGTATTGATGGATTTTTGAGGATTTAAGAATTTGTGTTGTTGTGGTGGTAATTGCTATTCTATTGTGGTTGAATTTAATAAATAAAATAAATTATTTGTAGAAATGTTGTTTTGTATTTTATAATCATGCTATTACATAGTTTACTTTGTTTTTTGTTGAGTAATAAATTTCTGCATTTATAAGTTACAAAAATTCAATAAATTTTATCACTGAGTTCGAAGCCGGAATTACATATTGAGTTTTAAATTACTTTTCTATATTTGAAAAAGTTATTTCGTCACTAAACGATTAAAAAAAATACATTCAACTTTATACATTTATAAAACTTATTTGTCTACTTAATAAATACTCATAGATCTATTTTATAAAACGAAATTAAATTATAAAACAGACACATTCTATTTTTGTACTCTTAATTATTTTTAATTTCGATAATTTTTAAGCTACTTTAAATAAAGAATATATTGAATTAAAAAAAATTTTTTCAATAAAAGTATAGTAGATGAAACATTATTTCAGTCAACTGCATACACAATTGAATGTATGTAAGATCATACTTATATTACAAAACTTAAAAAAAACATAAATGTTACGACGTAACTTCTTCCGTTGCTCCATCAAACTCCAATTTCACTTGACATTCCTCTGGCAATCCTTCAACATCTACTTCATTTTCAGGTGCATTAAGCATATTTAATGTTACTTCAGCTGATTTCCCCATTAGTCCTGGATTGCTTGCTGTCTGTTTTTGTGCTTGTACTTGCTGAATATTTGTTTGCTGGTTTGTCTGCTGTTGTGTAACAATCTGTTGTTGCTGTTGTTGTTGCTGTTGCTGCTGTGGTTGTCTCATAGGAACACCAGCTTCTTCAAAAGCTTTTTTCTTAAGGGTAGATCTAATCTGAGATCTGCAGAAAAATAAAAAAAATTTTTACAAAAAAGAGTAAGGTACTGACTGAGGAATTGAGAGACAACCGTTTTCTCGGTACCACATAAATTTCAAAAGTGAACTTACACAGTCCTTCCTTTGATGTGATCACTTATTTTATTTAAATCTTCGCTGAAGGTCTTAACCGAGTGACGGAGCATCTCAATTTCCTCGTCAGTCCATTTACTGTAGATGCAAATGCATTACGATAACATGAAAAAAAATTAAAGAATGATTAAATTAGGCTAAAACAGTAAAATTATTATGAATCTAATTAGATCAAGCAATAGTTTAATTAATTTACTATGCCCAAGAATTTGATTAAATAAATAAAAGTTTTGGTAAATTTTAATGATGCATATGTGAACTTATTTACCCAGTTGGAGAATCAGTCGTTGGATGCAGTTGCATAGTCAATTCGCCCAATTTATTGAACGCTGCTCCAGCAGCAGTGAAAATTTCACCAACCTGTTAAATAATATTACAAATAAATTTTCCAGAAACGTTTATTTTACACTAATGAGTAAAATAATTGAGTTGATATATTTTCAAAATAAACATTGTAACCTCCAAATATCCGTAAACAAAGACAAAAAAAAATTCTAAACATAAATATAATCAGGAACATACAAATAATCTATATTCACAAATCGGAGTCATAACAATGTGCTCCGAAAATTTTCTCAATAACAAACAAGAAAATGAAAAGTTCAAATAAAAAAAAAAAAAACGAAACATAACCTTAGTCCCGGTGCTCATCGTCTCGTATATAGTTATATATCTGCAAAGTAAAAAAAATTTTCCTTCCTAGACCTTCAACCTCTAAACGAAAACTACCGAGTACAGTAGAAGAATTGCACACTTATGGGCCTGACCGTAAAAGCCGGGTATGAAGTGAGAGAGAGGGGTGAAGGGGACAAAAAAATGCAATATGGATATCTTTGGGCCGTTTGGCGGGAAAAAATTACATCTTTGGTTTTTTAGCTTACCTTACTTGCGGAATTCATGACAGCGTTTTGTGCTTACTCCGGTTATAATTGTGTATAGGCTTCTCCCACTATTGCGAATGCGTGTGCGGTATTATGTGCGCGTATATGTATGTATACTGTTCGCGGATTTTACTTGATTGGTCGAGATATATAAAGCGTCAATTTTACTTTTTGCATTGCTAGACCTGGCGAATATATTATTTGGCGGGTGATATAGACTGTGTTGACAGGTGCTGCCTAGATGGTTGTGTGGACGTTGTTTGGATATAAAATTGATAAGTATAGTATTTTAGTTGTTCTGCTTATGGTAATTTAGTTTTCTACCTTGTCTACTTGATATAAAAATTGTTTTATTATATTATTGTTATAAATAGTTTAATTCAAATTTTAATGCAGGATACAAAGTGAAAAAAGTAATGAACGAAGAAATTCAATTTTAATAGCTTAATTATGAAGTTATTAATAAAAAACATCTTATTACAATTTTATTTATAAATTCAAAAGTAATATAAAATATAAGTACATAAAATTATAAATAAGTAAAATAAAAAAAGTATTTTTTAACAATGTTATAACAATACTGTAATTGTTTCTTTCGCGTTGCACAATATTTAACAATTAAAGCTGTCAAGTATAAGATATAAAATAAGAAAAAAAAGCTTTCTGCAGTACGAGAAAGCAAAAAAGCTCTTATTCAAAATTAAATGGTCCACAAAAAAAAAAAAAGAAATTAAAATAGATATAAGGTATAAACTTAATTTCAGCCACAACAATTATACTCAATAATTGATAACTAATCAACAGCATCCCTAGCAAAATACAAAAGTCTACGTTGCCATTTATTAGGCTTACTAATTTCAATCAATTTTAACCCACGATCTTTAACAATCCTCTGTATCTGAAATTCAATATTACCACGATAAGTCAACGTAGACAACATCGAAAATTCATCTTTGTCAGCTCTTCTCAATCTTCGTGATGCGTTACGATAACAATTCCATGGTTGAGGTTCCAATAGTAATGATTCGCTGCAAGCACATACATTTGATAGAAAACTATGCAAGCCGGGATCACCTCCGTTAATATGAATCCACATTGTTATCGAGAAACAGAAACTCGTGTCGAATCTTTCCTGTTGATGATTTAATTGATAATTAGTAAAATTGAAATCGGTAAAAATCGGTATGATAATAAATAAGAGATATGCAGTTTGATACTTACTACCTGGTGTTGCTTGAGATAGGAGTTGATAACAGCTTCACGTTCATCTGACATAAAATCTAAGACCTCGAAGCTTACCGATTCCGGCTGATCATTCTGTTCTCGTGCACGTTCGATTAGTACTGGATCGAGATCGATACCTAAGATCGCGATCTCATGATCCGGTAGCTTCTCCTTCAAGTATTTGTATAACTCGAGCGTCAAGTTCTGTAAAAAAAAAAGGAAGAAAAAGTTGTTAATATATAATTCAGGGATTTGTCGGAAACGAGAGCGACATTCGTTTCCGGTAAGCGGAAAAATGATGATGTATATACCGGTAGGTAAGCGCGTGAAAGTCGGTCGTTTTTAATTCGCTTAGCTGTACATCCTTTTACAGTAAAAACTGTAGAGTGATCTACTTATAGTTTATGATAAAAAATAACGAATTTTGTGTTTTTCTTTTCTTAGATTAAGAAAAAAAGGGTAAAATGAGAATAGGAGAACTCGTAAATTTTAGTGAAAATTCGGAAGTAGTGTACTATTCTATAATACGTTGTGAGAGATAGATTTTCTATTTTTGTTCATCCCGCAATACTACTATTCCATACAGTGATTTCATATAATATATCTGTGCCTAATGTGGCTTTTTGAAATACATAGTCACAAACTGTTAGCGACTAATATTAAGTAGGTATGGGAGAAAATGCCAATGCTGACTAAAATAACAAAAAAAAAAAGTTAAAAAAGAAAGAAAGAAAAAGAGAGGAATAGAGAGGAAACGACATTTACGAACGTCGCGTTTTTTGAACTCGTTTTCTCGCGGAATATTTTTCGAGGATATATATTTTTATTTTTGGGATAGTATGAGAAGAGGATGAGAAAGACAGGTATTTTTAAAACTTAGTGTGTGTAAACGGATGACTGCCAGATTTATAAGCGTGGGTATTAAATCAGTAGGAATGTGTTTCCTTCTTTTTTTTTTTTATGATTTGTCCGAGACGAATCATCTTCGTGATTCTTAATCATTTTAAGTTTTGGTATATGCTTAACACATAATTTAAATTTATTATAAATATACGTAAACATCCGGTTTTTATTTTTATCACATTATTTTTTAAATTCAAGAATATCGAAAGCATATGTGTGAAAAAAGAAGATTCTCTTGATAAAAACAATAGCGAGCTAAGGCACAAAGAGATACAAAAAAAAAAAAGATTTTTAAAAACCATTCGCTCTTACACCTCGCTGTAGTTTACAAACTTTCGGAACAAAGAACCGCACATCCTAGCATATACACAAGCAGCATCAATTTTTCAAAAAATACATCTCACAAACTCTTAAGTCCTAAAATTAGGCAAAGACGACATATATCTATATTGCAACTGTATACATATACATATATTATATATGCTTACCCCAGCATTGCATCCAACATCGAGGGCGACGTACTTCCGGCGTGCATTTGACGATGGTCTCTGACAAACGGCGAGGGGTATTTGTTGTACTCTTTCTTCAGCTGAATGAAATTGATAATAATTGATGAAATTACCGTGTCTACTTGCACCGGGATCATCGTTTTGAATTTTTTTCTTTTCTTTTGATTCCTTTTCTTCTTTTGATTGAGTTTGATTTTCTTTTGGTTCTGACATGGTATGATCTTCTTGGATTTTATTTGATCTTTGTTATCTGTAAATATATATTGTATATTAGAATTTAATTTCATGGATTATTTTTTTTAAAATAGATTGTAAAATTTTTTTAGTTTATGAATTATTCGTCTTTTATGAATGAACAATTGTAAATAATAAATTGTGTATATATACATACACATGTTTTATCAATGAACTTTATGCTCTGACGCTTCTCAAAAAAACCGGACTTTCTCTCTGAGCTATATCGAGATCGCTATTTTTTTTCTCTTTTTCTTTTCAATTTTTTTCTTCTTTTTTAATTCAGAAATGTTTCACGTAAACAAGCATATCAAGAAAAAAAAAGAAAAAGTAAGTATAAGAGTGTATAGTAAAGTCGATGGACTTAAAAGTTGCGTCAATATATGATCACAGACTTCCAAGACAATATACATGAATGGACTGAATTAAAAGCAAAAGTTCAATAAAAATTGTACATATCAAGCGATTAATTAAATCACAATTCCAAAAAAAGACATTCACTATATTTTCTCAAAGACAAAAAAAGAAAAGAAATTATAAAAAGATATATACGTGACCAAGTATAAGTAGGAGGAGCACATGTTAAAAAAAAAAGTACATATAATCGTTTGTAAACATTGTATTATTCTTAAACCGGAGTTTGCAGATAATACATGTATATAGCCTGTATATATATATATATATATATATATATATATATATATATAAAATAATACTATATAATCTATCACACATTCGTCACATGTACAAAACTCTTGAGGAGGTAGTATATACATATATAACGATAAGATATCGTTTTTAATATTTACACTCTCCCGCCATGCGGTATATACGATCTTCCATAATATACGTATACACATACACATATTAATCAGTAGAAAATTGAAGGAGAAGAGACGAGACCAAAGTGAGACTTCTTTTATATAGATTGCAGCAATCGTTTTGACGCAAATTCTATCATCATTGTTATATATATATATTTGAGGAAATAATAAGAGAAGTGTCTGGTGTCTCTTCAAATTTTTGAATTCTTTTTTTTATTTTTTATTCGTTTGTTATTATACACGTAAGTTATAATGTTTGAGACTGATAAAAAAAAAAAAATTGTTGCGAAAGTTTAAATTGGTAACGTTAATACAAAGTAGACTTGTCGACGCGATTTCTGAGAGACATACCCTCGTAGAAAGAGTATAATATAATTTCGTAACTTGTTTGTTCGGAATTTCGAAAAAAAAAAAAAATTTATAAGCCACAGCTTAGAATATGCTTGTTATGATGAAGAGGACGTGAGATTTGACTTTCCTCGTTAAGTATATATATGTACATCTAATCAGCGACTTCATATACTTTCCACTTCGTTTAGTTCTATTTTTCTATTTATTTTCGAGGTTGCTGAGCTGCAGATAATACGTACTTCAAATCGGTGAAATATTTATATACATACTTTTATACAACCAAGAAAGATAATAAAAGGTGCTGCCTCCTTACGATATTTTAAACGAATCTTTTTCAGGGTAGAACAGAATTAACTGCGAAATATTATGGCGAAATGTAAAAAGAAAAAAAAAAAGATTAAGAAAAGGGATAGTCGAATATTTGCAGGTCGCGGAAGAATCGCGAAATGTAATGTCATGTATATATACCCACATACAAAAAACATAAGTTCATTTGTCCGCGACCTACATAACACCGAGAGAGCACAATATAACACACTGTTCCCCAGCCCAGCAGTCGTCGACCTTCGAATCCTCTGGAGGACGAGGTTACCTGGTTCCGTCAACCGATTCAATCGAGCTTTCTCTCTATCTCTCTTTTTCTCATATACGTATATATCCCTTTTTTTTCAACTTCTCTCTTTCATATCGTTTCACCAACATCATTTTCTCTCCCCCCTCCCCTCCCCCTCTTAGAGAATCACTTTTCGCGCTTTTATAAAACGTCGACCAAAATCACCTTTCTACGATCTCATATAATATAATACATCGATCGATACTCAAGATCGGTATTTTTCGCAAGCGTCAATTCATGTAGTTAAAGAAAATATAGGTATTTTACCAGAAGAGAGAAATAGAGAGAAAGATCGATAATTTAAGGTGAAGGCAAAATCGATGAAAAAAAAAAAATAAGGCGCGAAGATCACATAGTTCAGATCGTATAGGAGGTGAAATGTTGAGATTTATTATAGGTATCGGGAAATCGAGAGGTAAAGTATATTGGAGATCGGTAATACCCGCATATATGTATAAATCTCTCGCGAATGCAATGTTGTAGGAGGTAGAGAGAGATAAAATTGCTGAGTTCCGAGAGTTTAGATGATTTTTCATGATGTTTCACATATTCTATACAGTATACGTAATATCGAAGAGAAATTTTCTGTTGTTATAAATCGAATAAGTATTGGAAAAAAAGGAAATTTTTAAAAAATGCAGATGCTTTTCTATTTACAGAAAAAAAAAAGATTACCCGAAATTTGAACATTCTCATAAATGTACATCTATCTTGTAAATCAGCTGTCAAAGCCTCATATAGATCATTCAAAATCGAATAAATAGCAAGAAAAGAGAGAGAGAAAGAAAGAACCAAAAGCAAATCCTGACACACCTTATGTTATACCAAGCTCAAACACTCATGAAAATTAAAATAAAAAAAAAAAAAGAACAGCAGAACACGCGGGTGGTTATTACAGTATATCCAAGTATTTTTCATTTATTATATATATATAAGGCACGTGCAAGAGAGACCTCCACGCTTTTTCTTCTTTTTCTTTCGTCAATTGTGTTATGGTATAGAACGCGTTCTCTCGAGTGGTATCGTGAATGATGTGTGCGTACCGTATGTGCAAGAAAGCCACTCGCCATAGAGCAGATGGTGCAGCAGCTTCAAACATTGTATTCGTATACCTGTACCTATTTAGGTACCACTTGAATGCACCTTGCCCTTTTATATTTTCACGATGTTTTTTTTTTCTTTTTTTTTTTTTTTTTGCAAAACTTGTTCTTCCTTAGTTCTCTATGTAAGTATATTCTCTTATATTGAATTATTTTGTGCTATTCGTCTTTACCGATTTTTTTTTCTCTTTCTCTCTTCTACTCATATTCTATCACGTTTTCTTTGGCATATCTATACATAAGTCTCTTCTGCACATTACATTGGAAAAAGACGAGAGTTGATTATGCATTGTGCTATAGCTTTGATGTTAAAATTTTTTATTTTTCCTTGAGGCTGTACGCATGTAAGTATAATGTAAGCTTATATTGGATGCTCACATCTGCTTTACATATAATGCACAAGAGGATGGATGGATTATTATTGAGTACAGAAGATTACTTTGCTTTGATATTGTGTATGTGTTTCCTTTCAATCATTTTGATCTTACGTACTTTTCTTAATATGTTTTGTCATTTTCTTATGTATACCAAGTTTGCATTCAATAATGTTTAATTCTAGTAATTTATTTATTTTTTTTTATTTACTTTTATAAAAATATATTAAAAATATAGTAATTATAAATTTCAAAGAATTAGAATGAACAAAACAGGAAGTCTGTTAACCATCAAATTAACTTAAAGCACAACAATATAACACACAATTTCAAGTGTCACACACTTACTGACTCTCAAGCGAAAAAAAAAAAAATCTTATAACACCCTAGACAAAAACTATAAATTTTCCACGCAATCATCGTTTCCGATCTTTTACTCTTGATCTACATCAACCAAACGGATGATCTTTTATACTTCAGGTAAGTAAAAAAAAGGAACATTTTTAACGTGAAAAAAAGGTCGGATGTTTTTACCATTTCTCAACCTATAGACGTGTATTTTTATTTTTCCGAAAAAAAAAAACGCATTCTGACAACTATCGCTCATGTCATTAATCATCGCTTTAACTTTATGCCTATAGTAGGTAATTCGATTTAGGATATGAACGATGGGTTATTCTATGACGCATAATAAACATGCTTATATATTTATACCTAACACATATTTGCGTTATTTTACGTCATATATCAATTTTTACTTTTTTTTTTTTTAATTTTTTTACATCAAAATAAAACTAATAATTTAATGTAATCGATTAACATACATTACATACTTAATGTAATCGATTCATCGACAAAGTATACACAGCATTAAAAAGACAAAATAGAAAGGTCAGGTCAACTAAGGAGCGTCTCTTGATTGCGGAATTGCAAGTAAACTTTCGTAACTATATAGTCTGCTCTGGAATTAAATACGATACTTACTATACACAAAACACGTATGTATATAAGTACCTACTATACTCTACTATCACCATTACAATTTACCTTAAATAGACGCGAATTAATCCTTAGGTGTTAATGTACTTTGTTAATCAAAGCGTCAAGTTGTTGGTTTTGTACAATGTGTATTCCTAAAACGACAGTATGTATATAGACTCTCTCGAAAGTATTTTACTATATAGTTTCTATACTAGAATATTTGGCTTGGTAATGCAAGTAACAACAGCAGCAGCAACTGATTTATTGTTACTTGAGTTAAAGTAACCTGAGTATCTTTTGTTCGTAGATGCATATAATACACGTAATGTTATATATGTGTAACTTTACGAAATAGAAGTTCAACGAATTTATGTATAGGTATATACATACGTGTATTGTTGTAATATTGTGTATATCGAATATTTTTAACTAAGTGATCTGTTTAATGTAAGTCTGATAAAAAAAAAATTGGTTTATTTGAAAAAATCGATATTTAAGTTACAATCAGGTGTATTTTTTAAGTATATGCGTATTGAAAAAAATTTATAGGTATAGAATGTAGGTTTAGAATGATATACTTATTTTTTACACGTGATATTCTGTTTAGTATTTCTTAATTTTCTGACATATTTGTTCGTAAATGTTTGCCAAAAATTTTTCATCATTAATTTTTTTAATAAGCGTCATACATTTACAAAGTACACTTACATTTTTACAAGTGTTTTACTTTATTCGTTTTGAAATTAGAATTAGTTTTTCTGATAAGATTGTATTATTGATAGTAAACTTTATTGAAAGGTAAAATATAAAAGTCTAGATATACTTTTTGATGATTATATTCGTGATGATAATCATAATGATTTTTTTTTTTTTAAATTTCAGATGACGCATGAGTAAGTACAGATCTATATCTTATCGACAAATTATAGTACTTTAGACAATGATCTTTATAGATATTATTTACAGAATTGATGTATACGTTATATTCAGACGCAAACTGAAAGAAAAAAAAGCGCCACTTGACCTTTGTAATGTGATTACGAAAAATCCGCTGATGTTTTTTCAGACATTTATAAGCTGAATTCGTTTCGCTGCTGTTACGTTTTGTCTCGTGTTACCATGATGACTTGAAAATATCATTAGTTTGAAAAGTCTAAAATATATATTCAAGTAGGTATATATGGGAGGATCGAAAATCCTGAAAGTAAACATTTAGAAGGGAGAGCAAGACGTTTATAGTTATGATGATCTTTGTGTGTTACCATTCTCAAGTGTTTCCGGACCACCATAGAATCTTTTTTTTTCAAACTTTTTTCTTGACTTGACTTTAGAAATATGATTATTTAAAAAAATTAAGAACACGTGACTTGCTTTATACCAACTATAAGAATGATTGTAAATTTATATTTTTAGGTACTTTTAAAATTATAAGTCCCAAACTCATTAATAATCATTCTTTAATTTACTCATATTCAAAATAACAATCATCAACAATAATTTATCATCAAAAAATCATATGCAAATATACAATTTACTAACCCATTAAATACAACTCTATAAAACGGATATCATAAATAATCCAATAATAAAAGGATGTAAAACCTGTCAATATAAAATAAAAGAAAAAAAACATCTTTGAGTAAAATCGGAAGCTGCAATAAGCTGCACACACCAAATAATGTATTCAAATCCAAACTTCCGATTTTCACGCCTTTCTTTCAAACATTCCATTTCCTCTCTAAGTCAAGTCATTCTATATACAACCTAACACGTGCTTTCTCTCTCGTATACATACATATATACAGTTATACACCCACGACATCTCCAAATCCTCCTTTTAGATATTATATATTCAAGGATGACAGGACCAGCTGTTAGACTATACTGCACTTCTCTCTTTTATATTATTATTATACGTATCCACCTCCTGTTGTCGTCACTGTATACTGTATACCTATACCTAATACTGTTATACTGCACGTGTCCGTAAAAGTAACTTTTGCAAAAGGCATATGACAACCGAACATAAGGTAAAGACGGTAGCACAAGGATATATCTACCCACCCGGAAGTTGAGAGGTAAGTATTTTCTTTTTTTTTCTTTTTTTTTTGACCCCCGGGTTTGTTATTAGCTGTGGAAACTATCTTCGTGACAGGAGGTATATTTATCGGATCTTTTTTGACACCCGCTTGCTTACTTTGCTACCAATGTGCTCTGTGTTTTTTTTTCTACTACTCTTCTATAGACTTTGGTAAAAACGTATTCCGGTAGCTATACATTCTATTGTGTCCTTGAAAAACTCTTTTTTGGATTAGAATAGGTATAAGGTGTTAGAAAAATATAAAAACGGGATTATCATTTTTGAACGAAGAGGAAAAAAAAATAGGAAGCTTTGTATTTATTGTGCAATATAGTTAGAATTGTAAAGGGTTAACGCGCTTAATTTTGTCTGTCTACACAGTGTCCAACGACCTCGGATTTATAACGTATGTTATACAAAGTACAGAAAGACAGAACAGTCTGTTAACCACATAAGGATAGCGAAATTATACAAAATTTCGCTTCTTCTTTAAGAAAAAAAAAAGCGCAAAATATGTAAGCCGCAATAACCCGCTTCTTCCGTATTATGTTATACATATACACCAGCCAATTAGCTTGTATATATATACGTCCTTTTATTTAGCAACAGAGACGGAAGCGTTTTTAGGAGTGAGAAAGACAAGCGAGAAAGAGACGCATATCCGGGCAGCAAAAACACAACCTCTGACCATCGAAGAGGCTTTTCCAAAGGTATATAAGAAAGAGAGAGAGAGGGGGTGGAGCAGACCTACGTCGAGCGAAATATACCTGCGACAAAGCGGAGCTTTCTTCGCTATATAATATACGGACAGCAGCAGCAACAGCCGGCTTTTATGTGTTATATACCTGCAGATGCTGAACATATAACGAGAAAGAGAGAAAGAGAGACCTACCTGTCGGACACACGCCCTCGCTTAGATCGTTCCTTCTTTCTCTTCTTTCTACTTCGCAGTTATAGTTTTCGTCGCTTCCTGTCTAGGGGGGCATTTTCCTATATATGTATATGTACAAGTTTGTGTGCAACGGACTCACGCAGAGCGAGGAGCTACATCATTCTCTTCTTTTTCTGTATATACGCTTACGACCTTTCTCGGTTTCCTCTATTTCTTTTTTTTTGTTTTTTACGACGCTTTTCCGCTCGTTTGACGTCGTTTTATAGTGAGATGAACGGATGGAAGGAAAGAAGAGAAAGAGAGTGAGAGGAGGTGGTATATATGTGGCTTTAAAGACTTTTTCATAAGGTAACTATATATATATTTTCTTCCTTGTTGTTCGCGCGCTTCCGTTTGTAGAGAAAGACTTTTATGAGCTTTTTTGTCAAGTATTTTCTTTTTTTTTTTTTGGGAGGATATGATGTGACGATGACGGAAATTTGACGTAAACGTTTGGAATGGAATTGTTTTTATGGGTTTTATTGGGTGTTATGTTGTTCGTGGGAAGTTTGAGGTTTTGTATAGGATTTTTGGATAATATGAGCTTTTGATTAAATTTTTAACAATTAGAATATAATATCAGATGTAGGTATAGGTTTTAGATGTAAGGTTGAGGTTATTTTAGTAATATGAAGCTAAAGATTTTTTATGATAAAAAGTGATAGAATTTTTTGGTTTTGAAATTGTGTAAGAAAAATAAAAGCAAAGGAAAAAATTTACGTTGCAAGGAGAAGAAAGAGAAGCTCTCAAATCTCAATCCGATTAGCTAAAAAAATATACCAACTTCAACAACATATTGTAAAAAAAACCGGATATATTAGTCTCATAAAATACAACCATTTACTTAGAGATCAATATCTCAAAAACAACGGTCACTCAAAAGCACCTCACGTCATACATACAAGAAAAACACATATCCCTTCATGTACAACCATCAGACACCAAGTAAGCTGAGCTTTCTCTTTTATACACCTACTCCTCAAATGAAATATCCAGTTGCTTACTTACTTATGTATTGTAGTAGTATTTTTCGGGAAGGAAGTATTTCTTTTTATCCTCTGCTCTTTTTTATTACGGAACTTTCCCTTGAGTCTTTACTATACTGTGTATTATTGTATATGAAATCGCGTGTCTTGTTCCTTCCGTTATAAATGTATAACACATAACAAAGTGAAATGAGAGAAGGTAGAATGATGATGACGATAAAAATCTATTTTTCTGTATCCTCGTTAAATTTCTCTATATCCTTTCTGTTTTTCTTAGTTACATTTAGCTACTTCCGTTAGATAGTAATTATGCATTAGTTATTTAATTGGGTTATAGGTAGTAGTATAATTGGAACTTACTTCCTGAACTAATTTAAATCTATTATAGCTAGAAAATTTAATAAAGACATCTACAAGTCCTAGTTAAACATTTATATGTAAGCTTACACAAATTTAAACAATCCGATATTTCACGCAGTGTGATGTCTCCGTCGTCGAGTCATACCGAAGAGCGCAGGTGAAATAACTTGAAAATGAATAAGGAGGTAGGTGGTGGCGTTAAAAGAAGAAAGTCCTTTCCTGTTACTCAGCTTATGGATTACGCATACGATTTTCTGTGAGCGAAGCCGCATCAGGGGTTTATAATATAAGTATATAGAGGTATAAAACTAGTCATGGGATGTAGATTCGTCATCCGGATTATATAGCTGTGACGATTCACTCTCGCTTATATACTATGTATACCTATACGGTGTGTGCATTTGCATTTTTTCGACTGTACCAGACAGATTGTACATATGTGTGAGTGTTTGTGTATACGAGTGGTGGAAAGTTTTGGAAAGGATGAAGATCGTGTGTGTATGTCTGTGTATTGTAGCGGATGACTCGACTTCCGTTTTGTCTGTCTGTCGGTGTGTGGGTTTCATTTGACAATTGAAATTTGCACTGCTTTCCCCGGCTTTGTATGTTATTTGTATTGTATTTTATGGTGAAAGAAAGGGACAGTTATGTGATTGTTTATTTTTTTTTTCGCGTGTACTTGTGGTTGCTTTTGTTTTTTTTGGGGGGTGTATGAGAGGTTGGTATAAAGTTAGGGAAAGCAATGATTTTGGAGAGGGAGGTTTTGATTACTGTTTTTTTTTTTTAATTTTAATTTGATTTTTAAGTTAAAAATAGCTCATGAATTTATTTAGTGAAATGTGTTTTTATGTAAATTTATATATAAGTTTGTTTGAATTATTATAAGGCTTGGCACGTTTTGAGAGAGAGCGAGAGATTAAATTTTTTGGATGCTTAAATCGCCTGACTAAACTTAACAATGACTTTAATGTGAGTCATACGACGAAAAAAAAAATCATAAAATAATTAAGACTTATTTCATTTCTTTTTTGATAAAAAAGAAAAAGAGTTTTTAAGATTTCTCTGTGCTAACAATATAAAACTTGATAAAATATATAAAAAAGAAACTTCCTGTTGTCTAATTATTTAATAAGGTCAATAAAATAAAAAAAAAATTTTTCTTTAATATTGTCAAATTCATCGATGACAAAATGAATAAATTTTTAACGATTTATAATAACGAATATAAGACTTATTGATAATTTATTGATTATATATTTACTCACTGGTTAATACGGAAGATAAGATCGTCTTTCCACATACGATTTTAAATGAAGTGCAAACATACAATTTTTTTCTTTTTTTTTTTAATTCACGATTCCGATAAATGGCAAACATATACGTTTGATAACATCGCTGATATTTCAAACACTTTCATGTTAAAAAGTGATGCAAAACCCTATAAATTAATGTGTCTTACATCATTTCTTTTTTTTTTTATTCAAAGAATTCAATTTTTTTTTATATTTCCAATAACCTTAAGCGTCAATGTAACAAAAGCAAATGCTTTTTTTTTTCTAATATTACATATCGACCTTTACAAGCACAACTAATAGCCATTTAGTGTTTCATCACTATTCATTGCTCATACATACACACAGTAGTATCACGCTGTCAAAGGTGACTAAAGCTAAATTTTTTATTTAACGATCTTTACTTATATATATATACCTTGTAACTGACCGCTTTTTAAAACTAAGTTAGGGTCAAATTTTTATTATCTTGTAGTTAATCATCTGCTGTATTAAAAACTATATAAAAAAAAAAGAAAATGTTAATTATAAAATAAACTTGTACTCGTTTAGTAATAAGCAAACAAAGACCATCTGTTCATTTTTTTTTTTATATAAATGAGGACAATATATTATACATATATTTGTACAAACAATAAAAATCAGAGCAAAATTTCCATCGATATAGCACATTATGTACTTTTTTTTTTTAATAAAAAAAAAAAAGAAAAATTATCAGCGATGTTGTGAAATGATCACGTATAGCACGAGTCGCGTCAATTTATTGATATCGTATGTGAAAGAGAGAGAGAGAGAGAGAGAAAAAGATCGAGCCTAATTACTCATGATCGTGACGCGTCACGTGCCAGCGAATCTTATTCTCTTCTTTGAAAAGGATACGTATATATAGGAAAAATATATATGTATACACAGACACTTGACGAATATTGTTTACCGCGTGAGCTTTTATATCATCGGTGATTTTTTTTTTAATTTTCTTTACTTCTCTCATAAACAAAGGGGAATCCCAAATAAAATTTTTTTTAGTAAGATGATCTTGCTGGATGGTTTTTAGCGATGAGTTGCTCTAAGGTCTTGTGTTAATTAACTTTTTTTTTTATTAAGTGAACATACAATGTAGATTTTATTTATACAGTTTCCTAACAAAAAAAAATTGATAAGATACAATTCAGTAAGTCCCACGTGTGAAAAATGTTTAAAATTTGTTCAATGAAATCTTAAGAATTCTTTGAATTCTTTTTTTTTATTAGGAGTTAACACCCTATATATTTGATTACAGCAAGTGTTAAAATAATTTTCTTCGAATTTATATTCTTATGATATATATGTACGTAAAATTTATACAACAAACAAAACGTTTAACGTACGATTGATACACACTTTTTTGGAGTCTTACAATAATTATCACGGACTGATTGGCGTTCGTGTATAGTAAATGTGTGAAAAAAAAGTCACCAGTTCGTCTGTGAGACATAATCTAGTGATATATAAAATGATAAGGTCTATTGCCCTTCTTAATGTAAAAGTGCGAAAAAATTTATCTTACATGGTGTCACTGAAACCTTGACAAAATATAAAATATATAAAAAAAGTAAGAGTCTGATGATAAAATGAAAGAGAAATAGATAAAAATTATGGCTATTACAAATATTAATTTAAAAAATTTAATTTATTTCACCTAAAATTTAAAAATTTTAATTTTTGTTCGCGGATATATATGTCACTTTTTATAATATACCTGTAGGTATAATTAATTATTCAAGCGCATCTTATCAAAAAATGTGAGATACGATAATGTAAATTTTTTTACAAATTTCTAGAATATTCACGAATAAATCTCTTATCAATTATATAGTAGATGCACGATTACTATAATTATTGTTCTCCATCACCGATTTATCAAACTAAAATACCGATCTATTATCGTGATATAGATTTATTAGTGTAATTTTGCAACAATCTTATCTTCATTTCATATAAAAGCTTTATACGTACATTATTGACAAATTTTTATATTTACTTGCGGATATATAAAACAATTCCGAAATAAAATCTACCAAAAGCCAAAAGAACATAAATGTATAACGCAATATCTTGGCCATACCGACCACACGGAGCTTATCGACCTTCATCATCGTCGTCGTCATCCATCCACATCATCATCATCATCATCATCATCATCATCATCATCATCATCATCATCGACAAAAAAGCACGATATACATATTTTGCAAGCCTAAAAAGAAAAAAAAAAGATTTATATATATATATATATATATATATATATATATATATATATATATATATATATATATAAATCGTGAAACCAGACTCAGACACACAATTCTCGTTTCCGTGTAAAAAGTCAAGTTCGTCCGGAGAAGAGAGAGAGAGAGTCTTTTGTTACAATGTGTGTGAGTATACAATGTACGTGTATAACGTCACGTATACACACCCACTATAGCAATACACACACAAAAGGTATAGTCCTATACGGGGCCTTAGCAGCTAATTTTTTTTGCGTTTGGGATCTTGATCCCAGACCTTGACTGCGGATCTCTCTCTCTCTCTTTCCTCGCATTTTCAGTCAGAAAAAGAGAGAAATAGAAAAAAAAAGGAATGAGAGAAACGATGACGATGATGACGCAATGCGACCGTCGACTTTTGTGAGACACTGTGTGTGTTATAGCTTTATCGGAAAATTGAAGGATCGCGTGATGGACGTGAAAGAATGTGTGTATGTGTATGGGTGAATTTTTTTTATTTTTTTCGTTTTAACGTGGATTCTTGGGTTTTGGCTAATCGATTATTCATCGACAAGTCGTTTTTTTTTACTTTGGGGACTTGTGTATTTTTGTGCGAAAAATTGCGAAAGTTGGAGTTGAGGCGTTAGCAGGTTTATATATGTATGATAAGAATTTTTTTTTCTCTTGTATACCAGAGTGAATATATGTTTTATATGTGTGTAATATTTTTTGGCAATTTTATCGGACGATGTTTTAATTTAAGTTTTTTTTAATGGTAATAACGTGATGCAATACACGATGTCGGCTGCTGATTCGACTGAGATTTTTTTTTTTTACTTATTTCGCTTGCCTTGAATTTATATAGTTTAATTTGGACTGTAACAAAAACATGAATTCTTATCTTATTTATTTTTTCGACGTGATTCGAATGATTTCATATATAAAATTTTTCAAAAGCTTATAAAATTTTTATAATTGTCTTAAGTATTAATAATAATAATAATAATAATAATAATAATAATAATAATAATAAAAACAATAGTTTTAATAAAATTTATTGAATAATTAATTTTCTTTTACGCTTATAATTTAAAAAAAAAAGTGAATGGCTCAACGTGGGAGAAGCAAACGATGAGCAAGTGTTAAATTATTATTTGTTATAAAAAAACCTATTTGACACTTTACTTAGCGTATTTCGGCATGTAAGCATACTTAATGACTCAGTTGACAAATGCCTAGAATCGAACCCACAACCTGTAGATTACGAATTTAAAATTTTGTAAACCAAGCCATTTCAGCTCTTCCAAATAAAAATGATCAAATAATATTTCAGTAATATTACTAATAATTCCTTCATTTTTAATATTTTAAAATAAAATTCTCTTAATTTTTAAATAAAATCTTTCCACTTTAAAAAAAAAAAATAAACCTACATATTAACCCAAAAATAAAAAAAAATTACAATTTTCTTCAAATAATAAAAATTGCACAAAAAAGCATAAAATGCGAATACTCATACACAATATCAAGCGCACGTTTTTCGCCTATCAGTCTGCAAGCTCATTGTTTACGAAAAAATCCAATGGCCTGAGGAAAAGAGAGAATAAGAGGGAGGAAATTTAACGCGCCTGCACATATAAACGATTTAAACAGCAAGTAACACACACACACACATACATACAATACACGTATATATCCAACCAAACGTCTTTTAAAAGCCTCAGCATATACATGTATATATCTTATCGAATACAAGCGAGAAAGGCAGCCAAAGGCGATCGTTGGCCGCTCACACATACACACATACATTGAGTATATGCATCAATCACACGGAGCGACGTGCCGGAAAGACGATGTAAGTGGAGAGAGAGAGAGGGGGCGTAGTAGTGTATATATCTTATATACGCAGCCGCGAGACATATAAACGCCAACGTATTTAGAGACCGGAAATATTTTATACACTGCCCTTACAAGAGTCTAGATGTATACCTGGTATTATACCGGCTCTCGGTTCGGGTGCGGTTAAATTTATATATATACGTGTATATAATATCGGCACGTGAATATATAATATATATCGGACGCGAATTTAGTGTCGATCGAGATCAAGAGACACTTGAGGAATGTCGTTTCTGCTTTCATAAGAGCTATTTGATATTTTTGATATTTATTTTTTTTATTTTTATTTTAAAGAAAGGACTATAGAGAGATATGAGTCATATATAGTGGTATTGGTTATATATTGGCAAAATTTTTTAGGCGCGGTTTTTTATCGAATACACTTTGTCTTTTACAACTAGAAAGGGATCGTTAAATAGGTACCTATACAGCTATAACATATGTATGTTTTTCTAAACTTTATGTTATGTGTATGGAGTTGCAGCATACATGTATATTTGCACATATATATATATATATATATATATATATATATATATATATATATATATATATATATATATA
>JAPYZE010000465.1:0-73427 GCA_030522805.1 Leptomastidea abnormis
GCGATGTATGTTATTTGAGGGATTTTTTTTTTTTTTTACAGGGTTGATTTTATATTGGGTTTTTCAAAATATGCTTTTATTATATATGTAGAATGTATAATAAAATTTATGATAATTGGTCATTTTTTTTTTTTTTTTTGTTTGGAAAGTCGTAAATTTAATTTCTTAATGGTAGTTATACACGTTGGATATATTATTGTGGAATTATGAATGGAGTATACTTAATTTTTTTCTTTTCAGTTTTTGCTGGTTTTTATTGTTGAGGAATAAAATGAAAAAAAGTATATCGTAACTGAATCGTTAAAAAAAAATGTATTGTATCGAAATTTGTCTATGAAGATACAAAATGGTTCTTTTGAGCAATTTGATCCGGTGATCCTTCATATACAAAGTCATTCAAACAATTAGTTTTTTGTCAATTTTAATCGTTACTAAATACTCGCTCGACTCGACTCGACATATGGTCAACCAATTCTTTTTTTAACTAAAACCATTATCTTTCTTTTTTCTTTTTAATGGTTTAATGTCTATGATAAAAGCTATCTATAATTATCTGTGCTCATCTGTGCATTTTAAAGTCTATTATTATAATAAAAGAATCTAGCTGTTATTAGATAAATTATAAATGATTAATTGAATATTCTGTATTGTGTATAAATTCAGCGAAACAATTTTTCTTTAAATATTGAATAAAACTTATTAGAGTATTGATTAAATTTTTGTTTTTTTTTATGATAGAACAAAATAAAGTTTCCATATCCTTTTCTATATATGAGTTTTGAATAAAATGATTCTAAAAAAAAATAACTTTTTTCTATAATATTATTTAATTTGAAATCTATTTTAAAATACTTGCTTGTACCTATTAAAATATTGTTAGTTTTCTTAAAACTCAACACATTCAAGTTTAATTATTACTTGCCAGTAAAATTCAAGAATGACAACGAAGTTTGCCAAAACGTCAAGTCGAATTAAATGCAATTATAGTTTCTCGCTCATACGGTATAGGATAAAATAGATATATCCGTTAAAACGTAATTACAAACGTGTGTAAAACTTAAAACCTTATATTAAAACATGACAAAAAACAAATAAATAAATAAATAAATAAGTAAAAATTAGATAAAGTTCCTGTCACCTTAGATTCGTTTTAGAAGCACGTATTATATATTCGAGTAAATTGCAAAAAGAAACAAAAGGTAGGAAATAGGAAGAAAAGAAACGAAGTAAAAACAGGCTGTTGCGGATAAGGCTTCGTCGTCGTCGTCGTAGTTGCATAATAGTTGCAACGCAAGACAGAAGAGTGTAATATAAAAACGTGCAAGGGAATGAAAATCAAATCCAGAAAGAGCGAACACTATATACGTGGTACGTACAGGAGCCAGGTATGAAAGGAAGGGAGTACCAAAAAGAGGGAGTAAAAAGCTGTGAGGGTTTCAGTGAGGGCTGGGGGGTTGGGGAGGGAGTAGGGGGAGTTTGTGGCTGATGTATATATATATATATATATATATATAAACGCGCGCGAGCTTTCGCTTAGTGTATGCGACATGGATGGCGAACGCGCGACGGTATAAGGACGGTGGCAGTTCAACACATAAAGAGAGAAACAGAAAGAGAGAGAGAACAAAAAAAGAAAGAGAGAGAGAGAGGTTGTCCATTTGCGTCTTCGTCTCTGTGTCGCTGCGGGCTTTGCCTACTCCTTATTCGTTAGAAACCTCCTCCTTTACGTCCTCCTTCGAATCTCCCTGGTCCCTCATCTCGATCGATTCCAATGCCGGGGACATTCTTTTCAGCCGTCGTCGACGTCGTCGTAGCCGACTCGTTGTTGAGGAGAGACCGACTTGGTAAGAGAGACAAAGAGACGTGCGAGAGCAAAGCCAGAGAAATCCGGAGTCGCGCGCGGTGGTGGTAATCGGGAAGGTCGGAGGAGGTGCGTCCTCTGGTCCTTCCCTCGCGCTGCTGCCCGTATATACTTACAATACTCCCGCTGCGAGCACTGAACGCGCGCATACACACACAGGTACACTTGTACAAATGTAGGTACAGACAATCGTACGTAGCTGTGCTTGCGGCCGCAAGTGAACGAGTGGACGTGCCGGAACGGCGAAGAGGAGTGCACACACGCGAAAGAGAAAGAGCGAGGTGGAAAGGCAGCTCCCTCCACCAGCAATATGCGGGTAGTAGTACAGTACTCCGTGTCGCGAGGAGCTGCTGGCGCCCCTGCGTTGGGCGCAAGGACGAGTGCCCTCTCCCTCTCGGGCTGTATCACCCTCAGCCTCCTCCGTCTCTCTCGCCTCCTCACATAGTAGTAGTAGCAGCGCAGAAAAAGAAGGCCCGGCAAGCAGGAGTAGCTACTGCTGCCCCCCTGCCGCCCCCCAGCACTCACTGCCCCACCCCCCGGGGGGCCCCAAGCCCTCAGCGCGCATTGCGCCACGCGCCTGCCCGAGTGGCGGCTCGATCGGCTCATTGGCCCTCTTTTGCTCGTGCCGGTGAGGGCCACGCGTCGGGCGTACCTCTACCTCCGCGATCAACCAATCCCGACTCGAGGATTGCCCAACCCTCCGCCAATCGTCTTGGCTCAGCCCCGCCCCCACGACTGCCCCCACTCCGAGGGCTGAAGCTGTTGGCGGCCGCGGCGGTGGTGGAGGCGCTGCTGTAACTGGCTCGAGCGCGTGCAAAGTCGAGAGCTATATAACATATATAACAGAGTAGAACGCGAGATACGTAAAGGAAAGAGAGAGAGAGAGAGAGAGAGAGGGGGGGAAAGAGACACACGGAAAGACAGACGGACGCGCGCAATAGAGAGACACAGAGGGAGAAACGCCGGCGTTCTGGTGGCGGGGAGAGACACACCGCGGTCGTGTGCGCCCTCCTTCTCTCTCTATCTCTCGGTTTGTTGTCTCTCTCTTTCTCTCTCTCTTTCTTCTCGCGTTGCTTCGCTCCTCCTTGCTTAGTCTCTTGCTCTCTCTCTTTTCTCCGTCTCTCACTCGCTATACGGGCCGTGTGTGTTTTTATTTATTACATCTGTGACTGCGCGCCGCCGTTGCCGCACCACCGCCGCCACCACCGCCTGTGCACCGCCGTGTATAGCTGCTGCTGTTCTCTCTGCTTGCGCCGGGTCGGATCGGAGTAGAGGGAAGCGCGGCCGGAGAGAGAGAGCGAGCCCCGCGGCGGCAGCAGCAGCAGCAGCACTGCCAGCAGCAGCAAGCAGCCCGTGTGTTCTTTGCTTCTCTGTAGTGTATCTCTGTGTATATAAACGTACGCATTGCTAGCACCGGAAAACGAGATATTCGCGAGTGCCCTGCTCTTACTCTGTTCACGACGTTGAGAGCTCCGACTTATTTCCGTGCCTTTTTTATCGCTGGATTGGAGGTTATAGCTTGTCAGTGTGTATATAATCTTGCATGAACTGTCAACGTTAAGTCAAAGCTCTGCTGTGCTCCGATAGTAAACAGCTGAGACTCCAATCTCAAGAATTTGCTAATAGGAAACTTCGAGAAATAGTGTTTCTACAAGACAGTGCGTGATTGTTGAAATAGTGAACTTTGTCCAGGTGTGTTGGAGTTACGGGTATAGCAGTATGGATTTGCAACCTCGTCACGACGACACCTGAGGATTTTATCTTGATTAATCAAGGTGTGTGTAGACAGGAACTGTCATACGTGATTAGCAGTGGACAATCGTTGATACGGGCGTTAAAATAATAAGTAAAAGTGACAGCGATCAAGTGACATTGTGTGAGGTGTGATTTCCAACACTTGTATATCGATATAGTACAGTATATGCATATTGCGCGTGACACGACTGTGTGCCGATTTTATCGAAAGTATCGATTGTGCAAATAAATCATTGTAGCCCCGCTGCGGCGGTGGCAGTTACATATATTGTTGACATCGTGATTCAAGATGCTGTGACTGTTGGAGATTCGGACGCTTTTCCCTTTCTCCCTCGGAAGCACTCCACCTGGCGAACGTCAGATTTGGCCTCGCGTGTGTGAAACCGAGAAGTATAGTGCGTGTGAGTGCGCGGGTGTGGGGATCGTCTCAGGGCGCGATGATCGCGCTAATCCGCCGTTGAAGGCAAAAACGTGCAAGTATATCCTGATCTAATATAATAAAGTGTGAGAGCTAGCCCCCCGGCTGGGCTGCCACCCAGCGACCAAAATTCATCCCCTAGCAAAGGTCTACCCGTGGTTCAGGGCGCAGTATCAGGAGCGGCAGCTTTGGGGCAGCCCGGCGCACCCCGAGGCACCGCCAGCACCTGCCGCCCACGAGGCCCGCTCCTCGCCCTCCCCGACGACGAGCAGCCAGCACCACAACGAGCCCATGGACCACGCGGGCCTGGACAGCTCCTCGGAGCACAGCAGTCGCGGCAGTCCGGTCAGCGGCAGCCCCAAGCACCCGGGCAGCCCGGGCCAGGGCCTCGGCCAGCAGCAGCCCCAGCCCGGCGCACAGATGCACGGTCGGCCGCCGGGCGCCCACCAGCAGCCGCCCACGTCCCAGCAGCAGCAGCAGCCTCCGCCGCCGCACCCCAGGGATCAGCTGCGCGAGAGTCACCACCGGAGCGTGCCGACGCCGGGCTCGCCGACCCGAGGATCGCCCCAAGGCCTGCCGCTCTCGCCGCCCCCGATGCCGGGAGGCGAGTACCCGGGCAATCCGGGCGGTGCGCCGGCCGGCATGGTGCCGCGGATGCCGGGCATGCCGCCCCACGGGCTGGGCCTGCTGAGCATGCTGGGCGGTCACCACGGCTCGCCCCTCGACCTGATGGCCGCGCACCACGCGGTCATGCCGCCGCGTAACTACACGAGCAGTCCGCCGCCGATCAGCACCAGCGATCCCACGGCCAACGAGTGCAAGCTCGTCGACTACCGGGGCCAGAAGGTCGCGGCCTTCATTATATCCGGGGACACGATGCTCTGCCTGCCCCAGGCGTTCGAGCTCTTCCTCAAGCACCTCGTCGGTGGCCTCCACACGGTCTACACCAAGCTGAAGCGCCTCGACATCGTGCCGCTCGTCTGCAACGTCGAGCAGGTCAGGATTTTGAGGGGACTCGGGGCCATTCAGCCCGGCGTCAACAGATGCAAACTCCTCAGCTGCAAGGACTTCGATGTGCTCTACAGAGACTGCACGACCGCCAGGTTAGTCTCTCTCTCTTTAGTTTCATTGCGTAAAGTGATGATTATTTATTTATGTTAAGTGCGCGGCTATACATAATTATTGTGATGATTGATCTAGGTGTGATGTGCATATGTATATATTTGCTATTTGCTCGTTTGTGGTAAGCGCGCTCTGCGTTATTTACTATGACGTTTGAATTTGTGGAATTCGCGGAATTTGCGGAGATATACACGGTGAACGGTGTGTTCTTGTAATTACTCGAAGATTCGTCGAACGCTATTAGTATACTCGTAATTTTGCATTTAATGCATTATTTCAAGATTTGTTTTTCTTCCTATTTTTTTTATTATTTGAAGAATTTCATATAGTTTCTTTGTTTTCATGTAGTCTTAGAAATATTGGAAAAATTGAGCAATATGAAATAAAATTTGCTGAAATTAAATGCGATTTATTTTAGAATTGAAAAAATAGTGGTTAACTAAAATTACAGTATTTTAAAAATTTTTTATGGATATGAGAAAATTTTTTAATATTCATGTACACATGTATAAATTTTTACTAAAATTGTGAATTATAAAAAATGGCTAAAAAATAAATGTTTTATCATGGATTCAAGATAAATGTTGCAAGTAGTGAAGTCCTTTTATTTTTTGTACTGTTGTGCAATACATTGTACGAATAAGTCATAAAAATTATTGTTGCTAATAAATACATTTTTTTCGGGTCTCCTTTAAAATGTCAAATATTAACTTTTTAGTAAGTTCGCAAGATATTTTTTACAGATTGAAAATCGTTAATACTGTTCTTAAAATAGTATTATTTTGGGAGATGAAATTTTCACTACATTTTTCGATAAATAAATTGAACATTATTAAAATTATAAATAAAAATAATTAATTTGTAGGTAATCTCGATATTTGTTTGTAATTTATTGATGCATATCTGTAAAAGGCTTGTAGAGTTAATCGACAAAATCGTATTATAGGACTAAATCATAATATTTCTGCCACAATACACTTCATACCGTTCAAGCTTTTATTTTTTAAAACTATTTCCATCGCGATACTATCGTGCAATGAAAAAATAAACAACAATCGATGTTGTTGATGAATTCGGTAGCAGGTAAATTAAATCCTTATAATAAGCGTTTTAGAAATTCCAGAATCGTCGGAAAGAATACCGAGTATTTTCATACATTTTGCTGGTCCTCTTTTTTTTTTTTGGTTCACAATACTAAAAACATTCTCCCATCATCTTCATCCGGCGGTGCATAATAAAAGTTGTATACAAAAAATATCATCCACAAAATTCACATTGGTCTCTCCTCTTTTGAATACGCGAAACTGGACACGTCGACGGATCTCTCTCGCGAGTTAAGTTTGCTTACGCTTCGTCGAGGCGAGACTGCCCGTCAGACCTGTCTACTCGCAAAATTCTGTGTGTATGTGTGATGCAGTTTATACGTATATATTTGTGTCTGTGTCTGTGTATATGTATGTGAGAGCGTCTGGCCTGCGGCCATCACGAGTCCGAAAGTTCACGAGGTTCTATATATCTCTTTCTCTTTTTCTCTCTTGCAGCAACAAATATGCACACTGCATTGGTCCGTCTGCATTTTTCGCGCACCGGTTTGTGTTCGCTATTGCTACCTATATATACTCCTGCGATGCTGCTGCTGTTATTTCTCCTTCGATTCTTGTGTGTGCGCCTCTAAAAGTTAACCGAGTGTGTTTTTATCGGGACTCAAATTTGTATTGGGATTTTTGAGGATTTGTATAGGGCGCGTAGTTTTTGCAATATATACCGATTTTTCTTTTTTGTTTATCGTGATTTGATATTTATAGTGTTAGTTTCTTGTGTCTACAGTAGTTCAAATTTGATTTTTCTTTTATTTTTTAAGGTGAGAATAATGTGAGATAATCGGATGAAAAAAAATAGTAGATTAGTGTAAACACAAACAGAGCAAGTCTTTTTTTTTCAAAATGTTGAAATTGAAAATTTTAACAGTATAATACCGGGGTAAAAATGAAAGAGAAATAAGAAGCGTGGGAACAGGTTATTCTGAATAACGAAAATTGCCGATTGAAATTATCAAAATCGCGCGTTTAAAGCGATGCTTTATATGCCGACACATACACGTTTATAGACATACACATATATATACAGACACAACAAGAGAGGGAAAAACGGAAGCTCTTGAGAGTCCTCGTGTACATTAATAACACAACGTGTCGCCTCTGGGCAACACTCCATCTTCGGACTTCGGTCGAGCTTTAGCCTACCTTGCTCTCTATTCCCCTCTCTATATGTAATACCTCTCTCTCTTGCTCTATCTCACTTGCTTCTCTACCACCTACTCTTTTGAGTTACATGGTGTTATACGAGAGGATTATATGATTTATTATTCCCTTTTTTTTTTTTTAATACATTCAAGATTCACGAAAAGAGATGTGTTGTTGCTTATCTAATTTTTGATCATCTGTTTTTTTTTCTCTTTCTTTCTTTCTAAACACCAAGATATTGACCACTTTGGAAGTAAAAAATTAAAGTCATGTCGAATCATTGTTTGCAGTGTTTTCGAAATAACTTAGTGCGTTGATAGCTTAATTATACCGATTGTCTATTTCTCTCGTAACGTGTTAATATTTTTTTCCTTTCTTTTTTTTTTCATGTAGGCAGTGGGGCGTAATTTTTTTTTTCTTGCCTACGAGTATTCATCAGGTTTTTTTTTTCGTTATTTTTTTTTTTTTTCGTCAATACATTTTATACGTCAAATTAACTATTGTGACTTGCTTGTTATATTTGTAACAGAATACAAAATGTAGAAATCTATTTTTTCTCATTAGTGAAATTTTTTTATATATTGCATTAAAAAATTTTCGAGTATTTCCAGCTATATCAATATAAATCATTTTAATATTATGCAAAAATATACAATAATTTACATTTAAAAAATTTCACTTCCAACAATGAAATCACAAAAACACTGTGTTTCTAAATCAAATGCAACTTGTATATATTTATTTCTTCTATCGATATATAGGTATACTTATATGTATACAGCCTCAGGAAATACAATATATAAAAAAGTAAAGGCATTATAGAACAGAAGAAGGAGAAAAAAAAAAAAGGGAATAGATATACCTTGGATTATAGTCTAATTATTCGGCTCTCGCGTCGCCTTTCACTTTATAACGCTTTCGAGAGAGGCGGTGGTTGCATATACATACATACATATACTCGATAATCAAAGTTGGTTCTTTGTATATATAGATATCTCTCGTCGCTATTCGATTTCACTTTTACAACGGAACGCATATAGATTGGTTATCCTCTAAACGTATATTCTCTGTAGATTTTACATATTTTTTTTTTGTAAAATCAATATTTGCAACAATACAAATAAAAACAAGTAATATTCAATAAAATAATAATCTAATAATAAAAAAAATAAGACAGACGCTTTTATAAATCATAGTTGAACGTGCTTACATTGTGCGCGGCACGCGAGTGAATTCCGAGTTAGATCCGCCGGCAGGCTGGTATATAGACAGAGGATTTCTGGACCCGCACGTGTACCTACTACTACTATACCAGCATACAAACATGCATACATATATATACCTATACATGTTTCTACGATTGTCGCGGGGGTCCTTTTTGGGGTGAGTGAGTGAGTGAGTGAGTGAGAGAGAGAAGTGGCGCGTAAACGCCGGCGCCAACAGGTGTCCCTTTCACTCTGGCTGTTTCTCTGAATGAATCGTCCCCGCAGTCTACTACTACTACTATTGCTGCATGAGAGTATAGAGCCGGGAATTCCTCTCGCGTCGCTTTTGTATGAGAAAGAGAAAGAGAGAGAGAGAGAGAGAGAGAGAAAGCTTGGGTATATTTATTTATATACTACTGTAACGCCTCCTCCCCCTCCACCCCTTACTCCCTCTCGTGCCAGACGAAACGGAATGGCAAACGGAATGGGAAAGAGAGACTGTGTGAGGGGATATATATGTATTCAGTAGCAATAGATATATCGAGTGTAAGTTGCTCTCTTGTTGAAACTATTGGCTGTATAGAAATTGTGGATTTTGAGGTGAGGATTTGTATGTGTAGATTTTATTGAGGTATTTTTTTTTTAATTTGGCTAATAATTGAAATTTTACAAGATTTGTCATAATTGTTTCAATAAATTTTAAGTAATTTTTAAAATGACAATTTTTTATAATTGTTAGTGTTGAGGGAAGAGACCCGTTTTTATCTATAATTGGTCAGAATGAATCTATTTGAATGGTCGTTTATTTATTAATGTTTCTAATCGTAAATTATTATTATTACAACAGAGACGAACGATTTGACTTATGTATAGATAATTTTGCTTTTGCTATACCATGTCATGGCGATATATTCTTAATATTTTAACTTTTATGAGTTTAAGTATTATAATATGGTGTACGAGCGAATCGTTGCTATTACGAATAATTTTTCAACCAATTTAGAACACACTACAATGTTAAGATAGGAATGTAATGCGGTTAGGAAAAGAACACGAGTCGAAAATAATAAAAATGAAAGAAAGAAAGAAATAAGATAATAATTTTGCTAGTAGTACAACATATACAGCAGAAGAATCTCCTCTCGCGGAATATAATACCTTTGCCGTCGGAAGCCAAAACGCTATTCTCTCTCTCTCTCTTTTGCAACTCCTTGGTAAAAGAGAAAAATCCCTTGCGGGTAGGCATACTGCTTCTTCTTCTTTCGTTTATTCCCGTATTATTTCCGAGAGAACTACGTTCGTGTTTTCCTTCCGTGCAATGTGTGCAAGAGAGGCTGCCGCAGCTTGTATTATATTGCGTTTGTGCTTACTGCTGCTGCTGCTGCTGTTTCATAGGCTCTTTAACCCCTCGTGCGCGTTTTTACAATTTCATTTTTTTTTCTTCTTATGCTTTTTCCTTCTCTCTCTCTCTTTCTCATACTCTATCTTTCTCTTTCTTCCACTTCACCCCGCACACACTGGAATTAATCCGGCCTTTCATGTTCGGCGGCGCTACGCGCGCGCGCGCGCGGAACGTTTGACAGCTGAGAAATTATCGTTTGCTTATGACGGACGAGATGCTCTCCCTCGTTTTTTTTTTTTTTTTTTTTTTTTTTTTTTTTTTTTTTTTTTTTTTTTTTTTTTTTTTTTTTTTTTTTTTTTTTTTTTTCCTTTTGATGTGGTTTTTTTTTTGTTCTAAGATTATATTTTATTTATTTTTGGCCCGTTTAGAGGGTCATTGTTTGGGAGAAAGAGAGAATGAAAGATGTTTTTGCCGATAGTTTTCTAGATTGCTGCTTTTATTTTATTTTTTTTTCTTCTGGTTTCTAGTTTTTAAAATCGATGATGATGATGATGCTTGCTTTTGCTGCTGCTGCTGTAACGTTACGTCTGCATGTTCATTTGGGGGGAAATAGAGGTTTTTTTTTCTTTCTTCTTTATCGTATTTATATTGAAAACGTTTCCGTGAATGATTGCCTTTTTAGATGGACAATGAGTTGTTTTTATTAAAATTTTTAAATTTGAAATTAAACGATTTTTTTTTCTTAATGATTCTACCGTTTTACGCTTGTTTTCAAAATGAAAAAAAAAAGAAAATTAATGCTTAAATTATGAACACAATAAACGGCAATAAAACATAATCAGACTTTATCAAAATTGAATTTTTTATCATCATAATAAATATATTTAAAAAAAAACAGCAATTTCAGAATTTAAATAAAATAAAATAAAAAAAAAGAGAAAAAAAAACAATGCATAAAATCGATAAAATTACAACGATTACAGAAGAGAGAACTTGCGTATATATATTACCGCGTATACCTACTCTCCTCGTCGAGCCTTTTTACCTCACAAAATCGTCCCTCGTCGCTGGTGTAATTAAACGTTCCAGCTCACAGCGCTGCAATAAATTTCCGCGCGACTTTTCCGTAAGCACACATATACACACACATACATACACGTACACATGTGCATTTATAACATAGTCCAACAGCAGTAGCATCGACGCATATATACATTTAGGTATACGCGTATAGTTGTAGACGACGCTCGATAAGCCTTTTAATTATTCATCTAAAATTTCTTAAGAGAGAGAGAGAGAGAGAGAGAGAGAGTAAGTTGCTTGTTCAACACGAATAATTAGTGTAGAATCGCTATTTTCTTCTTACACCGTACATATACCCTGTATTGGCTTCTACGCGACGACGCCTTGGACTTTTCGTTCTTTTCTACTTTTCGAGCATAAATATAAATATATATCAGGCAGCTTGTTGTATGAAGAAAAAGAGAGAGAGAGAGAGAGATCGGAACTCGTGACGTAGCTTATATGTATATACCGGCGCAACCGCGTATATCGATAAGATATCTCTCAATAGCTTAACAAAATCTATCTACCCCCCCCCCCCCTCCTTCCACCCCCTCCATACTCTTACTCTTTTTCTCGCATAAATGCACGCGGGTGCAAATATCAGCAGCAATCTCATTCTCTATCTTTTTCTCTCTCTTTCTCTCGCTTATTCGCATGAATTATCCATAAACGCGCAGAAGCCCATAAATTTCAATTAAAAACGAGCTTTAGCTATACTTGAGTATAGGTATAGATATAATATTGTGTATAGTATAAGCAAGACTAAGACAAAAAGTGTCGAGATCCTTTCTTTATATATATGTATATATATAAGTAGGTACCCTAGCTTGCCTATTTTCTTTCTCCTTCAATTTTCCGCGAATATATAGAAGGAAATGTATAAAAAAAAGGCTATTTGCTATATATATATATATATTATACGTGCGACGATATTTTTGTTGAAAGTCGATGAGACACATATTATACCTTAATACAACACTGGTGGACAGAGAATAACATGGCAAGAATGCAGGTTTTCTCGAATATAATATATAAGAAAAGTAGTCATTCTTTCCCACGTGGTATAGGTATACATATAGCGCGCAGGATTATAAGCTTGTGCTCATACCCCTCCCCCTTCCCTCTCCTTGCTTCTTCTCATACCTTCTCTTCGTGCAGACTATATCCACATGTGCTTGGACAGAGCTGCAGGCGATGTCTTGCCCTGTATATACACCTATAGAGCTTGGTGGTGTGCACGTGGAGTATCGGTATACCATACTCGCGAGCTCAGGCAGCGACTCTAAGCCAAAGACCAGCACTCTTTATCTCTCTTTCTCGAGCACGACGGGGGTTGGTGCTATAGAAAGAGAGAGCAGCGTTTCCGTGTCAGGCGATAATTACCGGCGATGCAGGGCCTGAACACCAGAGGAAGAGAGAAAGAGAGCACACAGCAACATACATATAGGTACATATCGATCGGGAAAAAGAGAGACGCGCCAGAACAGCAGCACCAGGGAGATGAAGGTGGTGAAGGGAAGAAGGGGAAAAGGGAAGTAAACTGCCCCGCCGACCGACCGACCAACCGGCCGTTGAAACTCGGATGATGAAGAGGCTGCTGCTGCTTCTGCGCTGCGGCTTCGACGACACGCGGTTCTACGGTCCTATACATGTTACCACCATCTTCTTCTCTTTCTATTCACCCGCACTCACACTTGCATCTTTCTATATGAGTACATTCAGATGGATACTATGTTGGTTATTGTTGGTGTTTTTATAGTGCTGTGCAGTTTATTGGCTGAGATGCAGGGGAGTAATAAGTGAATTGAAAGATTGAGAAAATTTTTTAGGGTGGCTAAGGAAAGGAGAGAGATGATATAGAGTTGCAATTTGAAAAAGTTTATACTATATATCAATATCGATTTCTAAATTTTGAGATTGATGAACAAATTTCTGCTACGTATTGTTGATGATTTGTGGAATTATGTAATTAGGTTTTTTTTTTCTAATTTTTGTAGTATATTTTTAAAAATGTTTCAATATTATAACAGAGAATCTTGGTTATTTTGAAATTAAATGGTAAAAGATAAATAGTTAAGGTAACGGTTTGTAGCTGTAGTAGTCGAGTCTTGTTGGATGTGTATCCGAATAAAAAACGAAAAACCTATTAAACACACTGGATAAAACGTGGTCGGAGGGAAAACACTATATATAAGAGTACAGGGATAAAATAGCAGAAAAGAGAGGCTCGTGAAAAACGTACTTTAACTTTTTGCGCTAGAGTTTTATCCAAGAGTGTAGATCATCGTCTCGTACACATACAACATTTTTTTTTTGCTTCTTTGACATTATCTAGCTGATTTACCTGATTTGCGTTATTTTAAATCTGTTTTTTTTTTAATTATATTTTGTAATTTGGTTTCACTTGCTTTTCGTCATATGTGGTTATAATTTAGATTGTCCTATACACTATACTCACCCGCTGGGTGAATATTCTGCATTACTCTGTTGCTAATATAACGGTTAATACATATTTATCCTCATCGATATAAATATATAGGTATATTTATATTCATAACAACTCTCAGCATCTGCATATATATCTTACAACATGTTACCACTCGTGTATCACTCTTTTTTTTTATTCTTCACAAAAAATTGAAATAAATAGAGCAGATAATCGTTATAAAACTTTACAGCAACAGCAACAACTATAAGTACAAATACAGCAAGATATATAGATATATCTAAAAATAGAAAATTTATCCTTTATCCCCCTTTTTTTTATAATTCCATACAACTCATATTAGCCTCTGTCACATTTACATAATCGAACGCAGCTTGCAACACAGCAGCAGCAGCGGCAGCAGCAGTAATAGAAGCGTAAAGACACGAGGAGATCGGGGCAGTATATGTGTATACCCAGGCTCTCTCTTTCTCTCTCGCGGCCAAATAAATATCCCGACGGCTGGACTCCCGAAAATCGCACACATATTATGTATATGCAAGTCTGGTGCGCGCGTGTCGGGCTTCTCTCGATATCCTAACTATATATGTATATAAGTATTAATATGTGTATGCAGACCCGGTTGCTACTTACTGCGCGTTGCCGCAGCGATAATTCAGACGATTTTTTTTTTTTTTTTTTTTTTTTTTTTTTTTTTTTTTTTTTTTTTTTTTTTTTTTTTTTTTTTTTTTGTTTTTTTTTTTTTTTTTTTTTTTTTTTTCGATCGCTTGCTATAGCTGCTCTCTCGTATATGTATACATACGATCGACGACGACCGGTGAAGCCACAGTAAAAGAGGCGCCGCTTTCGAATTTACCTATATATCGAGTTGAACTATACGGTTTTTTTAAGGATTTTGATGGGTTAAAATGGGTATCCAAGTGGATTTAGACTTGGGTTATAATCTGTGAATCCTTTTCTAAACTGACATTAAGTTATTTTTACATGAGGCTATCGACTTTCGATGTCTGGGCACGTGTAATATAATTTTCTATTTCTTTTTATTTTTTTTAATGTTGCGTGATTGTAAAATACAATTATCTTAATGACTTGAATTTTTTTGAAATTCGCATAAATCAGCTATACTTTTATTTGATACGATAATTGTATGTGATCATATAATTTTTGTTTATGTCATTTGTACTTTACAATTACAATTATTAATTTTATATTTGATTAATGATTTATTATTATCTTGTAAGATGTACTAACTAAAAAAAAAAAAAATACAAATAAAAAAAAACGATATAAAGAACAATAAAAATCATCAAATCTAAAACAACAAGTAGACAAACCGCATATCGATATATATACCTTTCATTTACAAAAGACTAGTCAAAAAACCAATTGGAATTTGTCAGCATGACGTGTCCGCTAACCGTAGCAAATCAAAGTATAAAGAAAAAAAAAATTTTATATCGGGGCATAAGAATATCAACAAAATAAACAAGACATGTAGTAAAAAATGAGTTGAACGGTAGTAACAGCAGCAGTATAGCTATCTCTAACATGTAATACTTATATATACAGAAACCTAAGAGAGTCGATTTTCTTCGCGACGACGTCAACTGTACAAGACGTGCTTGAACACAAGGCGGAAGCGATGATTCTCTTCGCGAGTATCGTTCGCGTTAGTATTATAAGCCAATGTATATAATGTAGTCTGTATATGTATGAGGAAGGAGGAGGGGGAGAGAAGGTTTTATATATATTTATATATACGTAAAGAGACTTTTCTGTACATTGACTCGCTCGAATTTTTTATCGCCCGTTTTTTTTTTCAGCCTCGTCTATCCCCATTTTTTTTTTGTTCTTCTTACTCTCGTATATCTAAGAGGCCTTTGCGGTTTTCTTACGTTTCCCGAGAGCTGCTGACAATCGATTTATATTTTACATGGTATATGTGTGTGTGTGTATATTTATATACATCTATATACCGTTGATTTCTTCTACGATTAAGCGTAGCTAATCGCTTGTGTTCTTTGGGGCCTTCGTTATACTAGCTGTTAAGTGATTGAGAAGTTTGCGCCGTTGTTTTAAAATATTTAAAAAGCTTCCGAGATGTTCAAAGAGTATTGTTTTATATCTATATATGTACACCTATATGTGTGTGTGTGTGTGTGTGTGTATATATACGGGATGCGTGAAAAATTGAAGATTATACATCGAGAATCAAAACTTTTGTAATATCAGCGAGATAAAAAAAAAAAAAAATAAGTTTGTCGAGTATGGAATATAGTATATAGCCATCAACTGTTTTTCGAACACACGCCATCAGCGGTAAATTAACCAAAATAGAAAAAAAAAGAACTATATCTTCCTCGTTGAATTCATTAAGATAAAAAGGTTAATTTGAAAGTGGAACGAGCACTCGCTTACCTATATATATATATATATAGTATGTATTATACTGTGAATTTTCTCGAGAGGTACATACATACATAAGAGAAAGAAAAGAACGTTTGCTGCTTCCATGCAAATTATTTTTTCATTCCGAGCCTTTGTATCCAACTTGGTGTAACGATGCTCACCGGAACAGCCCGCTATTGCTACTGCTGCTGCTGTTGCAGTGAGTTTTTCCGATACAGTTATTTTCTCCTGCTGTGCATATAGAGACCCAATAGTATATAGTTGCTCTTGTCTTCCTCCTTGTGGTTAATAAATCAACGCTGATTTGTTATTTCGCGTTTTTGCTAGGGACCAATTGGAAAAAAAAATAATAAAAAGGATATAAACCTGAGTAGAAAGCATTTATATATATAGAGAAATAGAGAGAGAGAAATAGAGAGAGAGAGAGAGAGAGAGAGAGAGAGAGAGAGAGGAAGAAAACGGGTTTTTCCGGGAGATGGGAGAGATGGAATTTAAATACATATAATATGTATAAATCGAGCTTGTCTGTCTGCAAGTTTGTCATTGCATAACCACAGGATACCTATATATACCATGCATGTATGCGCGTCGGCTGGGACATTTAATCGTTATTATGATTGCTTTGGCCTTCAACGAATCGCAGAGGTTTTTCGAATCAATTTTGTTTCATATATAGCAGCTTTCAATTGCTCGCAGACCCGCACGTATATGCGCATGTATACATGGTTTGAATAAGTGTATTGTCAGCGCCTCATTATTGTAAGAGGAAATTTATTATTTTTTCACGTATGTGTGTTCGTTTAAAATAAAAAAAAAAAAAAATGAGGGGGAACTGTTTTAATATGGAGATCGGTATTATTGTCGCGTGGATATTTGTTGGACGACACATTTTTTTTTCTTACTTTTTTATTTTCTGATTTGTGAGACGACATGTGTAAATTATTTGAAAATATACAAATTTTACGTTTCTCGTAAATTATATGTTTTATGCTAGCACGGTAGACTTTTTGATGCAAAAATATAAAATTGGTTGGTAGATGAGTTTTTGGAGTTGAGGTGTAGCTTAAATTCATAGGTAGGTAGTTTTGGGTGATGGGACAGGCAAATATGTGAGTAGAAACGATAGAAGTAGCCAGTAAGGTATAGGTGTATGTATTCATGATGGTGGCAAAGAAATAGAAAAGGTATAGGCTTTTGTCGGGGAAAAAGGAGGAATGAGCCGTTGGCGTGGAGATAAGAATAAGGCAAAGGCTTTTATCGTCTTCTCTCATTCAAGAGTAGCTTATATATACATATAAAGCAACACACGTTATATATGTAAGGAACGAACGAACTATAAGGGAAACGCGAGGGCATATAATGCTTTTATACCTAATACCCACCCACAGTCTGCAGATATTTATCTCATCGGTGCATATAATTGCATTCATGCCTGGGCATTTGTATATATATCCAGTAACAACGTAAACACGCGCGCAAGACAGAAAGAGAGATTGGCATGCGCTAATATAAAAAACAATTGAATTTTTCCTTTTTTTTTACTTATTTTACTTTCTTTCTCTATTATTTTTAGAAATATTTTTGTAGAATTTTAAAAATATACTACTTATTCGAAAAGTTGCTTTATAAAAATTTATTTATTTGTAATTTTAATGAAATCATTATATAAAAAATTTACATTTCTTTAGTATTGAACCTAGTTCAGAAAAGCGTCAATGACTCCATAATAATAAGTTACATAGATGGTACTGTTATACCAATTATTTTTGCAAAAAAAAAAAAAAATAAATAAATAAATAAATAAATAAAAAGGTAGATGAACAAGAAATAAAAGGAAAAATCCACAACAATACAACATCATGAAAGCTCGCACGCGCTTCGTCATTACTAATAAGTCAACTTCAATTACGTCAATTAATTTCTCGATATCGACACAAAAGATCGATTGGAAAAGACACTAAACTATCAATATAATAATTGCGTTTAACTGCAATGCGGTAATTCAAATAAAAAAAATCAATTTTTGTAATTTTTTTTTTTATTTGATTTCAGTCTTTTACTCTCACCAGAAAACATACAACAAAAACGTCTAGATATCAATCTAACTAAACGATAAGGATGCGATTAAAAATCAATGAGTAGGTGTTGATCAAAATGCGTGGGATTTAAATCCCTGGCTCTGTTAATTCAATGAGCTATTAGTCGTTTAATTATACAAAATTTACGACTAGATTAATTAGCCCTTCATACGTGTGTACTTAGACTTAGGTATAGCCAAGACGACGAAAAACGTTGTCGTCATCAAATTCACAAAATAAGTCTCTCTCTCTTTCTTTTTCGCGGCTCTTGCACGTATATATATTTTTTCATCATCTCGTGCGGATACGATTAATCGCGGTGAAGCGAAAGCGAGAAAAGAGGCGGTGTATATTACTTGGAAATCAGTAATGCGTAGACACGTGTGTGTACGCGTGAGTCGATCTATTGTAATTTCTTATATTAAAGAGTTGCAGGAGGGAAAAATAAAAGAGAGTTGAGGGAAGCAAATGATTTAGGCAAATTTTTTTAGTTCTATCTCGAGAGCTCGTCGCTTTTATACATGTATTTATGAATTATGCGCGAGAAAGAGATGCGCGCAAAGATATTGGCTATATATATAAGTGTGTGGGCATATGTATTATGAAGAAGCAGAGTGAGAGAGAGAGAGAGAGAGAGAGAGAGAAGAAAGTCTGAGAGACGAGTCGTTAGTCTGGACAGGAGCGGTAATGATAGAGGAGAGATGAAAAAGGTGTGCTATATATATGCAAAACAATTAATATGCCTGAGCGCTTGCGCAATTTGTGCGGATATGTGTGTGTTCCTTCTTTTGTTGTTGTTGTTGTATGTTGTTGTACAGGCTAGCTCATCTTATTGTGTGATGTGTGCTATATTAGTCTTTCTCTCTCTCTCTCTCTCTCTCTCTCTCTCTCTCTCTCTCTCATCATGTTTGTTAGTACCTATTTGATATTCACAACTCTATACTAATTGATGCTACTGTTAAGCTTGTAACAATTTAAATTACCTTTTTTTTATTTTTTTAAAACTTCTCGTTAGTATAAAAAATTTGAATATTTATATCGTTAATAAGAAAAAAAAAACGAGGATTAAACAGTAATATACTATATTTTAATTTAATCAGTCAATTTGCTTATACCTATACATTTTGAGTATACAGCATGCATATGAAGGTAATAATGTTTACCAAGTAGGTATATATAGCGCAAGCGCAGGATAATATATATAAATTACAATAAAAGAGCCAATCACAAAAGAGAGCTGATGAGAGAAGGCCGAGCTCGCGAATACAATATAAAAAGAGACAGAACACTACAATATTATAGCCCCCGCCCCATAGGTATATACACATTCTCTAAAATTAACCAGTGGCAAGCGAGAACAGATTGTCAAAGCAAATTCAACGTGGTATTATAGAAATAGCCTTATACATTGCTACCGTAATATGGTATCCTGCATTCGACGAGTTAAACATACAATTGCTCTGATGATCGTTGTGCAGCTGCTGTGTGTGGCCCCTTGATGTTCTTTCTTTTTCTCTCTCGCTCTCTTCTTTTTTTTTTTTTTTTTTTTTTTTTTTTTTTTTTTTTTTTTTTTTTTTTTTTTTTTTTTTTCCCTTTTAACTTTGTTAGTATTTTTTTTTTTCTTTTTTCTAATTTTTATTTTAATTGTTTTTTTCCCTCTTTACATTTTTTAATGTATTACAAAATGTATTATACATATATAAAGTCATTGGCTATATTTCCAAGTGAGCTTGGAAGAGAAAAAAAGGGGGAATTAGAATATAAGTTACAATTGCGTTTGAGAGATATGATGGAGCTTACATGACGCGAGAGTATAGTGTTGTTATACTTACTTATGTTATCTGCGTAAGCGACCGCCACGATGATACCTTCACAATTATTTTAATTATACTTTCCTGTCTTGATACTTTTTTCCTTTTTTTTTTTTTTTAGGAAATAATAAATTGACAAGGAGAGACGTATAGACAATTTAATTTTCTGACGATCATGATATTTTATATATACCTATATGTGCGCTTTTTGATGATCACTTTTTTTTTGTTCTTATAATTGGTATGTAGTTGCGCACTTACGTAAGTGGTGTATAGAAAAAGTTTGTAAACGAGTACACTTTATCGAATACATTTTATTTTATTGCTTGATCGTAAAAGACAACTGGTTTTTTTTTCAGATATAGCTAAATAATTATAATCGTTAAAAATGCTGTGCTCAATTAGAGTAGGTAACTTCATGACGATGATTAAAAGTGTGTTATGAGAAATCATCATTGGTATTAAGATGATATGCAAATTTATTATTACCATATTACATGATGTTTTAAAAATTATTGATACTTGCATATACATAGAAGTATCAAGAACAATTAAATGTTCAATCACGTTTATATATAATGCATTTGATATGTTTTCTTATTTTATAATGAACAAAAAAAAAGTAAGATAAAAAAATTTATACGTTTAGCAATAAAATTGGAAACAAGAAAAAAAAGTTATAAATAACTATTTATTCTCGTAAAAACATTGGTATTGCAAAAATATGTAATTTTGTTTCTTAAAGTATCCTGCTATGACAATGAAATTGCATTTTATATATTTATACCTATATATTTAAAAATTTAATAGCAAATCAATATATTTCAAAATATAATTTTGTTCTCCAATAGAATGTACCTATACCCGCACTTATTGTTCTGAAACAAATTAATTAAAAGCACAAATCTCGGGTATACAAAATCATCTCATCTTAGAATTTCTTTTCTTTTTCTTGCGCGAGACACCCTTTTTCACTGTCCCGAGTAACCCTTAATTCTCCCGGTAATTAATAATCTGCAACAAGTAATATTACGATAAAACTGTAGTATATATAGATATACCAGCAAGTATAATCCCAAGCTATATATACGCTTTTCTACAAAACGCAAGCTTCTTTAATTACGGATAATTAATGTAAGGACAAGAACAAGAGGGATTAATACGAGAAAAATATAGTTACTTTTTTTTTTTTGCTTCTCGGTATATCTTCTTGAGACATCCGTTTACTTCTTTTCTATACTTACTTTCTCATTTTGTATTCTTTGATTTCAGAAGGCCTCGCGTGGACAGGTAATATTCATAGTGGCGGCCAATGTAATTGCGACCTCGACGCGAATGCACAACTTGATGATATTGGTGTTTCGTGTTATTTTTAATTTTTTTTTTTTTTTTTTTAAAAAGATAAAATAAAAATGATATAATTGCTTAAATTATACATATGTTTTCTTCTGTAAAAGCTGATGTATACCTATATTGTGACGTATATGTATGTATAGGAATATGAGTGTGGTTTCTCATGTCTGTGCCATTGTGATGTTTAAGACTGCGAGGTGGATGGAGAAAGGATTGGCTGTGTGAGCCACAAAGACATATAACTTTTGTTATTTCCTTTTTCTTTTTCTCTTTCTTTTCGTATGTCATCGTAACACGTATAGATCGTTTTGCGTGTGGCAAATGGCCGTGTGTCTCGAACTCAACTATGGTGTTTTCTAACATAATTGAGGTAACCAGCAATGATTTAGCATCGAGTCTGACTTATTTTTTTTTTTTTTTTTAATAAAAATTAAATATCTAAACTTAAAAGATTATTAAAATTTTTTGCTAGTGTGTGTGTGTGTAGATCTTTAATCTTTTTTTTCTTTTCTGAAATTTGATTTTCCAAATAATATATTTTTATTATTTTACAAATTTAACAGAAATCGTGCAATAATTGTATTTTAACCTTTCCATAATACTATTTCTCGCGAGTCAATACTGACAGTAGGAAAAAAATAATAAAATTCAGTCAGTCTATATCACCAACTATAATATAAGCAAAGTAATCGCAAATCAAAAATGCAGCATCGATGATTCGGAAAGAAAAGAAAGAAGCCAAGCGAAATGAACCATATCAGGATCTCGCGGCAGTAGCAGCGCATCACGCATATTATTTATATGCAAGAAGTATAGACTATTACGTTTCCTTTCTTTCTCTCTCGCTGCCACTGTTCGTCTCCTCCACGCAAATCAAAAGGAATAATCTTCAAGAAGAATAAGAAATGAGGTAGAGCGCAAAATTTGAGAACGTCCGCGCGTCGTCGCTGCAACATAGCAGCAGCAGCCAGCAGCAGAAGATTCTCGCGCGAGGGAAGAGTAACAGTGCATGTATAGGGTGAACAGAAAAGGAGGCAAAAGAGAAAGAGAGTTGAGTATTGGAGCAAGCGAAGAAGAGAGATGAAATGAAGAGGGAAGATGGAAGGGCCCCTTGGCTATAATCACACAGACCACTCGCTTTACTTCTATCTTTCTCTTTCGCTTTCTTTCTTCTTCTCATTCTTCGTCTTCTCAGTCTATTCGTTTTGCGTTCTCCGTCTCTCTCTCTCTCTCTCTCTCTCTCTCTCTCTCTCTCCATCATCACAGAAAGAAAGAGAGAGAGAGAGACTGATATACAAATGCAAGTCAGCAAAACCGAAGCGGGCTATACAGCGAGAAAGAGAGAGAGAGAGAAAGGGCCTTCCGCTTGCAGCCGCAAACGCGGTATTGAATTGCAATGGCGCCAAGCTCCCGTTCTGCAACCTATCTCCTGCCTGCTTCTTCTTCTTCATTTTCTCCTCTTGCAGTTCATCTTTCTCTTACTTACATATATGCCGCTCATTTCTCTTTCTCTATATATCTCTCGTGTTCATCTTGCTTCTTTCGTCTTTTTTGAGGTTTTTGAATATGGACAGCAGTGTACTATATGGTGATATAAAATGTTTCGTTTATTCAAAAATGTTGTTGTAATGTTATCGTGATATTATATGAAAATTATTAATTTTAAAATTTTAATTTGAATTATTTTATTTATTGAATTTATTAAAATATAAAGAACAAATAAATTTTAAAATTAATATTGTTTAATAAATTTTGTTGGTATGTATATATTTTTGAATAATATTCTGAATTAAAATCTTATACACGGCTACCACTATTATAAATAGATTACCGTATCAATAAATTATTATCAATCAATCAGTCGGTCAATCAATCGATCAATCAATCAATCAAAATCTCTCCTTTATATTCTTTCGATAATTTTACTAGCGAGTTTCTCTCTCTCGCGTTTTATCGCTCTCGCACCTTTAACTCATTTCTTCTTCACCCCATTCGTCTCCTCCTATAGTCTCTTTTTATTTCTCTCATCTCTTTTTGAATTCTCGTTCGCTCGACTCTTCAACTGTATGAATTGATTTTATCTGGTGGAACAAATGAAAATGTTATTTCGACTTCCGATCGTGATATAACATAGATCTTTTTTTTTCACCACACCTAAAAAAATAAAAAATAAAATAAATATAGATTTACTTTTTGTAAAAAAAAAATTTCTTAATATTATTATTTAAAAATTTTTAATTAATAAGACTATACAAAGTCTTTATTAACAAAGTATAAATATAATTATATATACTTTACATATTAAAAAAAGAACTCAAAACAAACAAAAATTCGTTTAGCCTTCGTTTTAAAAAAATCGTCCAAAAAAAAAGAAGAAAGATAATAAGGTCGAGTAGGTCAGAAGCAGGTATCTATATATCAGCTTTGAACCTTTGCGCAAAAAAGAGAGATGATCAGAAAAAGTCAGCTTCCCTCTTTTTTAGACATCGTCAGGGCATGTTTTACGTTATAGGTATACGTGCCAGTGACACACATTGGAAAACAGCTGACTCTTACGTATATAAGGGCATCCCACCGTGTTATCGTCCAAGAGCTGTTTCCCCTTCTCTTTTCCCCTTTTATATACTTTAGCCTGTATCTCTCCCTATAGTGGTGTAGGTAGGAGGAGAAGGAAGAGAAGAAGTAGGAGGAGGAGGAGGAAGGTCGTCGCCGGACCCTCGTCCATTTGAGTATATAGTAGGGGTCCGGTCGTTCGTTTTCGGCACGATGGACACACACACACATGTGGCTATTAGCTATTAGCTCTTTTTTATTCTCTTGTAAGTTTTTTTTTTTTTTTTTTTTTTTTTTTTTTTTTTTTTTTTTTTTTTTTTTTTTTTTTTTTTTTTTTTTTTTTTTTTTTTTTTTTTTTTTTTTTTTTAAATATTAACTCTTCGTTAATTGCAGTAAAATTTGAAATTATGGAATAAAATGTAAAATTGAAGCACTTGGATTTACATTAAATATCAATAAAGTGAGGAAAGTGGAGAAAGAGAAAGAGTATACCAGAAGACGAGTGGCAGGCGGGCTGGAATATATATATAAGCGAACAGTGAGAAAGGGAGAGGGATGTAGTAGCAGTAGATTTCGTGCGTCGTTTAATTACCGAACGCTACGAACAGACGGCCTGAAGTGGCTGCTGTTGCTGCTGCTTGCCGTTTGCTTATATATGTATATACGGAAGCACGCAATACTACTTTACCCCTTCCCCTGCTACTATACCAATAAGGATATAATGCTCAATCAACATTCAACTCGAAACCCGCCAACTTGTAACCCTTTAGTATAGCTAAGTCGAAATTGTGCGTTTGGAATGTCGAGTACGAATTTACAAAGTTTTAGACTTTCTCTCTCTCTCTCTCTCTCTCTCTCTCTCTCTCTCTCTCTTACTTTGAATTTCCGGACTTCACGATTAGGTATTGAATTTATATGTGTACAATTTAACTTATTTCATCAAATCGATTTTTTAAAATTATTTTTAAGTTTTTTTTTTTTAAATTTAAAAATTAAATGGTATAATTACAAAAATTTTTATCCAATTTAAAATTAACCTTTAATCAAATTATTTAATTATTTACTTGTATAATTATACGCAAGCATTTAATTAAGTAATAAATAGAGACTTGGGAAAAAGGATATTTGAACAAAATTTAAACGTATTTATATTCTTGTTTATAAAGACACGCGTGGATATACATTAATTAAAATTTATTATAATAATACAACAACACGAGGCAATCAAGCATTACCTATATCCCTTTTATAATTTCCCCTTTGCTTCACCGAATCTACGTACCGCAAGCGTGAATTTTTTTGTTTTTGAGGTTGACAAGGAATATTTAGAAATTATAGTTGCGTCTTAAAATCGGTCAATGAGAGCTCGAATAAAATTCTAACTATATAAGTCAGTGCTTTATGTCTCATCTCCCTTATAATAGAGGATAAGCTATCGCAGTAAAAATAAACTTGAGAAATAAGTCAATCTTTCACGAAACAGAAATCTCCAAATGACGCCAAGTTTGCGCAGGAAAAGTCAAAACGTCGGTCTTAGCAAAGCAAGAGATGGTATAATAGGGCGCGGGTAGAATGGGTGTGTTGAGAGCCAATATATATTCACGTATAATAGGCATATATGCATTTATATATCGTGTGTTGGAGAGGGGCAGTTATCACGCGACGGTTTGACGTAGCGCGGGGGGGTAGAGGATATATGGGGTGAGAAAGAGAGAAATGTGAAGGTGTGAGTATAGGTAAGAAAGCGCGAAAGCCAGCTATACTCGTGTAAAGATGAGTGGCTTTTATTTCTTGAGTATGTGAGCCCTTTTCCAGGCCATATACATATATATATATATATATATACATACAACCGATCCGCGTCTCGATAATAGTCGGCATTTCGACGTTTTACGTATATACTACCTATACCTGTGTGTATATATAAGCGCCAGCAGCATATATGTCTATACTTGCTTGTAAAAGAGAGTGAGTGAGTGAGTGAGAGAAAGCTTTTTGATTGACGCGCCAGGAGCTGCCGCCGAGAAGAGAGAGAGAGAGAGAGAGAGAGAGAGAGAGAGAGCACGCGAGCGCGCAACTCAGTCAACCCTTTAACTCCTTTACCCCTACTCTACCTTTTACTTCTATACATATATAGGTACTATTTAACTGCTACCGCGACTACTACTACTACTTCTCGCGAGCTTCATGCTCGACAGCCAAGAGTATGTGAGTGTGTATATCGAGGGGGAGAGTAAGGAGGAGGGGGAGTCAAAGCTCGAGGCGTTAAAGCGCCAGTTGTCGGTGTCAGATGCCGAGTCTCGCTCGGTATATCCAGCCGTTTCTTTTTTTTTTTCATGATTATTTTGACTTTTCGCGTGTGTGCTTATCGTTTTATACATATATATGCGAGAGTATATAAAGGTATATACCTGAGATTTTTACTCTTTTTTTTATATATAGGTACAATTTTTGCTTTCTTGCTTTTTTACAAAATATTTTGATTTTCATTTTATTTTTGACCTATATTATTTTGCTTGATTTTTAAGTTAAAAGTTATAATTAAAATATAAATGTAATAATTTACTCAAGTATGTAACTTTGTAAGTTCAAATAATAAGTATAAGAATAAGCAAAATTGTTATTTTCATATAAAGAATTGCATATTACGTGCAAGTGTTAAAATCAGACAATTAACTCGGTAGCGTACGATAATTATTATATACGCAACGGAATTATTTTTCTCTCTTTTTTTTCTCTTCTTTACCTCTAGTTCTATTGTCTATTCTTTTACATAGGTATATTCCCACGTGAGTGTGAAAAAAGAAATCATGATTTTGTTGTTGTTGACCATATAAAACATCTGAAAATATAGACTATGCGCACAATAATATAGTTCAGAGGCTGAAATTGTTGATTTCATTGATCAACCTTGTCTTCGATAATATGTTTTCCATTAAGGTCGTATATATACGAGGTAACGCCCTGTAGAGACAAGAAAACTTGAGTCGTTTAATACTTCATTATAGTTGCTTTTTTATGGAGAACATAGAAAAATCCATGACTCATTGCATATAATTATTATTTCTTTTTATTATAAAATATAATTAACAAAATTACAAAAAAAAAAAACGTTTTACTTAAACGTAACAAAACAATAATTTTTAAATAAAAGATAAAATATTTGTTCTATTATAATTTAACACCATAATTTTATTAAAAAATTATTCACTTATGCAAACATTTTCTTAAAAAAAAAAAAAGGCACTTATACCTGTACATGAAAAATAATCGCTCTTATCTTTAATGCAGATAATATAACAGTCACACCAGTAGGTATATGTACCTATATATAGAAAAAAAAGATTGCAAACCAAGACACTATGCACATTCATGTTTAAACGTTTCTTTCCTCTCTTTCCACGCAAAATTGCTCTAGTCCACGTTATATTCCGTCCATTGTTCGTCAAGCGCTTATAATCGACGAGGTACAAGCGAGAGAAAAAGAGAGTAAAAAAAGTGAGAGAGAGAGAATGAGAGAGCGACGACGGCTGCTGCTGCTACCGCGCGTCAAATTGACAAAGAATAGCTCTTATATATATAGAGCGAGGGAGGTAATAGTAGAGCCCAGGAGGGAAGGAGTGAGGGGGGGGGGCAGGGGGTAGTAGCTACTATGCGAAAACGAAGCCTGCAGCGCAAGAGAGCATAGCGAACATGGTAAATAATACACAAGCAACATCGATAACGAATCGTTGAGAGTTGAGTTTATAATATATCTATCTATATATCTCTCTATATATAGCTATAGAGAGTTAGCACAGAGAGAGAGAGAGAGAGAGAGAGAGAGAGAGAGAGAGAGAGAGAGAGAGAGAGAGAGAGAGAGAGAGAGGAGAGAGAGAGAGAAAGAATTCATTACAATGAGTACTATATGCGCGCGGGCCTCGTGTGAGTGCTGACGGAGAACCGGCTTGCATTTTTTTTGAGCTACCGCAAGAGTTTTGAGGTAATATAGGTATATAGGGGTGTATAAAGGAGAGAGTTTGGTTGGGTAGAGGGAAGAGAGGGGGGGGGGGAGAGAATATAACGCTGCGAGCTGTCATGGAGAGGTATGTATTGAGAGAGGGAGGAAATTAGTGTGAGTGTGTATGTGGGTATGTTGAGGTGATGGAGAGTGGATATATATATAGGTGAATGGTTATTAGAGCGTTAAAAGAGCGTATATTATAAGAGAGGATTTTTTTTTAATGCTTATTTATTGATGCTTGATTGATGATACTATGAGTATTCGACTTGCAATATATGTTTTATTTGATAGCTGAAATAAAGTTTTTTTCTGTTTTTTGTGTTGGTGAAAGTATATCGAATTTGATAAATGTTAAATTGTAAATGTAATCTTTTAAAAGAAAGAAAGTGTTTATTAATTATGGTTGCATGCAACAATAAATGGATGTCCAAAAAAATTTGTGAAAAATAATTTTTAATATCTTGGGGTTGAATTTTTACAAGTTAAACACTGTAATTTTCGTTCGTTTCTTTAACTCGTTTTAAGGAGATGAACTAACGAAATCGCTTTGGCTAACAAAGTATATGAAACCACCTATATTTTGAAAAAAAATTGGTTAAACAGATTCAACAATGTATCATATACTTACCACAACTTGAAACATCAAACAATTTTTTCATAATTGACGATGCTGAATTTTCTTACATAAAAAAATATTACATCCAATAATACTTTGAAACAACTCTCTCGTTAATCCCATTTCTATATATAATTAAATGAAATAACGTATATAGCGAAACCGTTTCTCGTACTCGGATTAATCATTGTCGAGCAATAATAATAATAACAATTTGCGCACCAAGTCTCTCTCTCTCTTTCTCATTAATCATCAAACGTAATTTGGCGCGTTCATTGTCCTACATATACACAGCACACAGTCGAGATTTATTCTTTTCCTCAATTTTCTTATTTTTCTCTTTCTTTCTCGTTTTCTTATCACTATATATATCGTATAGTTGCACAATCTCTAATCCATCTCCCTTCAGAAATAAAATTATACTAGCGCGCGCATCTACTCGCACTACATGAATATTCATAATAGAGACGTCAGAGACCTGTATAGAGCAGGAAAAGTGGGTACCGTTCAAATGGATAAAACTTATGCTCTTGCATCCCGGTTTGTGTTGTTGTTGTTGTTATTGTTGTGAAATAACGCGGGTTGCATCGCGTTTAAATATAAAATATGGGACTAAACCAGCGCAGGTGGGCCCAGCTGTTATAATTATGATAGCCCGACGACTCACGAGACGCACATTATTTTTTCCTTTTCCCTCCCCTCCTACCCCTTTTTATATACACTCTTTCTTCTGTGGGCCCTTAAAACTTCTAATCAGAGTCGCGAATAAATCAGCGTAATTTATGTATCACCGCAAAGCCATCGCTCTCTCGCGCGCGCAAAAGAACCTAACGTCGTTGTACAATCGTGCTTGCTTGCTTGCTCTTTCTCTCTTCGTCGACTCGACAAAACCTTTCATCGTCTTGTCTTGCTTTGTGAAATTAAAAAAAGAAAGAAAGTCAACTAACGTGAGTACCTATATAGGAAAATATAAAAATAGGGTGTGGGATGGAAAAGAAAATTATATGTATAACGCGACCCCATCCTTCTCTGTATCAGAAAAAAGTAAAAGGTAAAAACAGTGCTGTTTTAAGATTATTTTTACTGTCGTAAGTTGGTGAATATGAGTAATGAGATTTTTCCTTTTTTTTTTTTTTAATGGGAAAGGGAAAAATTTCATACTTTCAAGTTAATCCTGTACACTTTGTATGATATTTGTTACGTGTTTAAAAGGGGAATAGAACACTTTTATTTGATGCAGCAATTGATGAAAATAATTTTTTATTTTTTAAATTAAATTTCAATTAAAGTTTGCGTAAAAGGTAAAATGGTGTATTAAGGTATGTGTTGTAATGTGTCCTTTACTTTTTGGATCCAGCATTAGTATATAGTACAGTAGCTGTTAACTTGCAAATGTATAAACATAGATCTGGATATATAGTGTAATTACAATTGTACATGGTATAACAAAGCTTGAGTTGTTTGTTTATCCTCAGTTGCATGCTTTGTATGATTTGAGAACAATTATTTCGATGAATTGGAGATTAGAAGCAATCAAATTAACTATAGACTATATGAATTCGGCTTGGTCTTAAATAATGGTCAAATTGATAAAGTACCTATATAATGTTTTGCATTAAAATTCATTTTACTATTAAAGAAAATTTTAAACAAATTACACTATTGCAAAATTTATCAAAATTATTCTTTAATGTAATTTAGTTTAATAAAATAAAACATATGACAGCTGCGAAAATCAATTAAATCGTGACAAAAAGAAAGCAGCTGAAATATTGAATAGACACTTTAAGAAAAAAAATTGCTTAACCGTCTTTTGTACCTCCTTTAAAATCTTAAGATTGTGTATTCAATCAATAAACCAAGACGTATAGTAGACGCGTAAATTTCTTACGTATCGCTCAAGATGTTCTTTCAACAGGTCGCAAATGTACTTATTCACATTTTGCTTATAGTTATGCATCGACGCTCGTTGAATATATACAAGTACTACAAATTCTTGATTACGATATTTGTAAGGATCTTATTTGCTTTTCATATAGTTTGAGAGCAATTGAGGTAATGTTTTGTCATATGGTAAAGTCCCCTGTAATTATGCCATTGTTCGATTTATGAACCACATTTGACAATTATTTGGATGGGTTGGGGATGATTATGGTGATGATGTAATTGAGGGTGATTTTAGTGGTTAAAGAAAGAAAGAATATCTAAAGATATTAATTAAATGACAAACAATTATAAATGGGTAGTAAATAAAAAAAATAATTTTTATAATTTCTTCTTACAAAACATGCAATAATAATACACATCTTTTATTTTATTTTTTTTTATGTGCGTGTTTCTTAAACGATTTTATTTAAATCATCTGTCTGTTTTCTCGTATAATCAGTTGCACACTTTAGTTTACAACAGCGATTCTCACCTATTTTGTTTTTTTTTCTATCTTTCTTATCATAAATAAATAAATAAGTTTACATTATTTTATACAAAATATGTAGAACATCATGAGTGCAGTCGCAGTTAAATTTTTTTAAATTCAAAGAGATATAAATGTAATTGTTGAATTAATATATACAAACACAGTATAGAGCTTTTAACGAGCAGATTATTCGATTGATAATAATCTCAAACTTATTTTAATTTACAATTTTTTTTATTTTTTTTTTATTCTTTATATCCTCGTACTTGAATAATTCACACGTTACATATTATTATACACATACAAATAAACACACAGTCGTAGTGAATTTATTATAAAAATTATGTTTCAGTATATGAATGCAATATTATACGTTAGCTACCGTGTTCACTTTATATTAAATAAAAAAAAATACATACCTATACCTGATGAGTATTAATTTACAAGATAAACGACAAAAGAAGAATCAAAAAATAAAAAAATTCGTTTGTATATATGTATATACTTTCACATCATCCAAACGAAAGCCGCAAAAAAAAAGAGAGAAAGTAAAACTTTAGTTGAGGTAAAAGGGACTTACAGTAGAGCGCACACGTCTACAAGTATTTCACCCAATAAATGCGATAAAAAAAAAGGTAACCCCGAAAAATAAAAGTACAAGAAATACCTATAACTTGAGTAAAAGGAAAAGTAAAGAAAAAAGATATATAGAAATAAGTAAAAGCTGCTACTGCTGCTGTCTTAACATGGTCTATATCTATATATATATAGTGAAGGCAAAAGCTGGAAATGGAATCCAAAGTCGGTATGAACATATATATATATATACGAAGACGCGTGCGTTTGCCCTCAAGTTATACATATTTGTCCTAAGCTTTGTCTCGGCGGCCATCATATTCTCTCTATATATATAATATGTATCCACCTACCGCTTATTTCTTTTGAAGCCGCGAAAGAGAAAGAGAGAGCATATAGCTCATCGCGGCTTCGGGCAAGTCGTTTCTGCAGTAGGTATATGAGAATATCAGGCAGATGGAAGAAAAAAAAAAGAAGGAAGAAGAGTAGAAGGGGAGGCATTACTTTTGCCGCATCTATTCAACCGGACGTTATACGGTCCACTACAACTCGTGCTGGGGAGGGGGGTAGGGTAGGCTTCTTCTTTTTTTTTTTTATTCAACCCCTCGCCGCGAGAGAAAGATATCTTCGTGTATTATTAGTAAGCTGCTGTATATTGTTTTCTATCTCTCTCTTTGCTCCCGCGAGTATTGCGACATCAAACGTTGCGCCGAAAGAACGAGAAAGTGAGTGTGTATATACGCGTATTTTTGGTATTGTTCGAAATTCATTACGTACTTTTATATCCTGAGAGGGAGAAAGAAAGATTAGTAATTGTGGCTTTTGAAGATATATCTTACGTATAGCTTAATCGTTACGATTATATGTGAATATAGTCTTACGTTATAAATATTACGTGATATCTTTCGTTGTATTGTTTGTTTTGTACGTGGGGGGAGAGGGGGGTTATTGGTTGAATCCGTTTGATATCGAACGTGTAAGATTAGATAAATTTGTAAAGTAGTTTTTGCAGTTTTGTTGAGAAAAATAGCTGCTTTATTTTAACAACTAAACATAAAAGTTAAATTATAAAAACAAAAATATGCCTGTGACATAACATTTGAATAAAAAAAAAAAAAAGGTTCATTTCTTTACTATAATACCGTAACTGAATCAAGCGATTTACGTCATATTATTTCGGAAGGGGGTAATTATATTCGGTGAATTTTCACATCCGGGACACAAGCAAAAAGAGACTTGTTAAAAGTTATAAAAAAAGAAAGACAAAATTCCAAAGAGTCCAATCGATTTTATACTATACGTAGGTATAGTTGTGTTGTATGACAAACATCAGGTATAAAAAAAAAAAACCGGTTATACTCCGTGGCGTGGAAAAGCACGCGACGATGACAGATCTATCGCATATTATTGATTAATCGGTTCCTATACGGGTATATATATATGTATATATAAAGTGTCCAACTATACCAATAAGATCCGCTTCATCGGCGTTAAATAAAGAGATATATATGTTATGTGTACCTGCTCACGATGACGATATTGGACTTTTTTAATTGATTCCGATGTGTTCAAATATAAGGAGGAGGGAAGTATAGTACCTTTCTAATTTTCACGTGGGTGTTTGTATTTAGTGCAGTAAAATTATATTTATATGCGCGCGTTCATCTGTGAAATTTAATTGACTGCATGCGCGAGGTTTGAAGGAAAGTAAGTGAAGGAAAGAAAAGAGAGATGTAGGATATAAAAATTGTGTATAAATTTTTCGAATTGATTTTATTTACGTGTTCTTGTGTTTCTTACACGTTTTTTAAATAAAGAGATTTGGAGTTGCAATTAATTGGAAACTGGTTGTGCTGATGAATATTTGCGTGTATATGTGGGGAAACATATTGAAGTTTATTGAATATATTGTCTTGTGAATTTACTTTTAATCGAAATTCGTTATATTATTATTCTTATTATTATTAGTACATTCAAAATTAAAATGTTAATTTTCTTTAACACATTTTGAAAGTACCTATATCTGATCATTAAACAAAACACGAAATATCTCACACTCGTTGATCATTCGATAATAATTCTTTATTTGTTTTTAATAATTCAAGTCATTCAATAAACAATGAGCATCGCATAATTTATAATACGAACAAGCACACTGTATACATGAATGAGATCCGACGATATAATAATCCGTGTTAAAAAAGAAAATAATAAAAATAAATCATTATATAAAGCTGAGCAATTGTGGGCCAGTGATGATGTAAAGGTATGTATATATATATATATATATATATATATCTATATATATATATATACATATATGTATACACAAGCGCATTGATATCGATAATCGCAAATGAAAGACAAACAAAACGGGGTAGACCTTAATAAGGTTCATTGCGTGATATAATTCATGGAATAAATGAAATCATTTGTCTTTCGAGGCGTGTATATAGGTATGTCTGTGTTGTAAGCGTGGATATAGTTAAAAGAGAGAGAAAGAGAGAGAGAGAGGCCGAATTGAAAGTGTGATTTATGCGCCGATTCGACTCCGATATTGCCCTTGTGGGATATCTTTTGCTTGAACAAATACACAGCTCTTTCTCTTTTTTTCTTTCTTTTTTTCTTTTTTTATTCTCTTTCTTGTTCTCTCGTGTGTGCCTTTTCGATTTTAAAACGGAAGAGGAAGAGTAAAGGAAGATATACAGAAAGAAAGAAAGAAAGAAGAGAGGCTATATATAGGGATTTCAACAGACCGAGAAATTGGCGCCTATCGCGAATTATTAATGTGTGCCATTCGAACTTAACGATTAATTAGATTTTTCGATTCGTATAATCCGTTATATTCGTGTAACTTATATTGAAAATAAAGAATTCGGTATTTTTTAATTGCTCGCAAAACTGATTTTCAAAATTTTAATATTATTTTGCTTCGAAGCTTTAAAGTAATTACAAATTTTTTTTAAATTGTGTTAAAAATGTTTTTTATAATATAAGTAGGTATAGTCAGAAAATATAATTTTTTCGAAAAATTTTTTCGTGTAAGGATTTGTCTTTTTTTTTTAAACAAAAAAAAAAGTATGTTCCTATGTTTCGATTTCGACCGGATAAAAATTCGACTCGTTTTTTTTCATTTTTAGTTTCTGGAAAATTGGTGTTTTGCGATTTTAACACATTAAAAATTAATATTTTTTTTCGGATAAAATGCATCTTTTAGAGAAAAAAAAATGTTTTAATTTTTTTTTAGTTTTTTTTAGGTTATGTAGTTTCTAAGTTATTGCCAAAAGAGTAAATTTTATTTATTGTATTGTAACTTGAATAATTTACTAGTTATTAATTTTAAAATTTTCACAGAATATTTTATCTATCATTATCTATTTTATTGTTAAAATTTTCTAGCTCATTAATTCATAATTTTATGAAAAAATTATTTAGCAATTAATTTTTTTAAAAATGTGATATAATTTTCTGGTATTGAAAATTTCTTGTTAAATGTATTTTAATTAATTTATAATTTTAAAAAAGGAATAAAAAATAAATTGTTATTTGAGGAATCTTTCTGCCAAATACTTGACATCGGTTTTTTGGTTTGTTTCATCTTCTAAAATCACTTAAAAATTGTACTAAAAAAACAAGGCATTTCTCTCTCATTCGTCTTATTTTCAAGCGACTTTTCTTATTCTCTTTCAGAATCTTATCTGTTTCTGTGGCCTTAGCCCTCTATACTGCTGCTGCTACTATATATCTCGAACGCTTGATTCACCGGGGGCTGCGTTGATGAATCAGGTGTAGCTTGGCCGCGAGATTGCTTTTGTGGGCGGGTCGCGTGGTGTCAGTAGACCGACGTTCTCTTTCTCTCTCTCTCTCTCTAAGGTAAAGAAAAGAGAAGGTGAATGAGCAGGAGGAGCGGAAGGGCGCGTCTCGCGAACTTATATACATATATATAGTCACATCACAGAGACGGGAGTTCGTCCAAGTTTGTCCGAAGGTATACGTGATATAGCAGGGCCTTATTCTCTTCTGTCTCTGTCTTCTTTGATTTAAATTGGAATGCATTCTCTGGCTCTTCTCCTGAACCTGTGTAATATACGTATATGTATGTACGAGATTCGTTTCTCTAATTGCCCCGTTCGCGACGGCGGCTCTTTCTGCTGACGTTTCTTTCGTTGCTTCATCGCGCGCTTGATTTCTTAGCTCGCTTGATTTCCTGCTGAAATTGCATTTGAATCACCGATATTATTACTATATGTATTATACTCTGACTTGATGAACTCCCACCCTCTTCTTCAAGCCTTTCTTTTTCTTTGCAAAATTTTTTTCTTTATTTTTTTTTTACTCTCGCCCACTTGAATCTTTGCACTCATATATATATGTATGTTATGATCACTGAAAGAGTCGTTATAACTTTAGTATAATTTGGAAAGACTTTGTATTCTTGTTTATTCTTTTTCTTTTGCCCTTCTTATATTCTTCTTTTGCTTTTTTTTTTAATCGGAGTGTTCACGTGCTGTTTGGATGATGTTAATTTTACGTAGCGGTTAATTAAGCGCGTTTAAGTGAAGAGCAATTTCCTGTTTACGAATTTAGATGGAGAATATGTATTATAGTTTAAAAGTCTTATCTAAAAGATCTAATTATTTTGTATTATTTTTTTGATAGTAGCAAGTCTAACATTTTTGGATTTATAGTCTGTTTATATTCGAGTCATATGCATATTTGATAACAATTGTTAGATAATAATTTTTTTTTTTTTAATTATTTCATAAAGACACGTGAAAATATAAATATTTATTATAATATTAATACAATGAAATTAAATGTTCATTCATACATCGTTTCAGACTCTACTTCTCCCAATAATTTCAAATTATATACAGACTTAATTTACTCTTTTGAACTTCCATCATACAGCTATAATTTATTAAAAATGTTAATTGAGAGGTGTTTTTAAAGATATAGATGTGTATATATATGTATAAACGAAAATATCTTTGACAAAATTACAATATCCCTGAAAATTAATCGAATGCAGTGCGAAACCGCAAATCAACGGTAATCTTACGTGCAAACACGCGTAGAAAGAGAGAAAGAGGTTCTAAAAAGAGGCTCATCCAGACATAGAATGGGGAAAAAAGAGACCGAAACCAAAAAAGCTAGAGAAAGAGAGGCTTTGCTTTTGAAAAAGGAGGAGAAGAAGAAGAAGAAGAAGCAACATATAAGGTAAAGAAGAAAAAAAAGAAGACAAAGTTTTGCGTGGGGGGTGGGGGGGGGGGGAAGAGAGGAAGGTTTAGGTATAGGTAAGAAGGTAGAGTCTGCCGTTGCGAATCAAGAGTCCGAGTCAGAAAATTCGCCGGCAGAAAACATTTAATTCTAGAAAATTGCTGGTTCCTCGCTCAGGCTCTCTCTCCCTTCTTTCGTTCTTTCTTTCTCTCCATATCCTATCCTTCTTAACCGAGGCTCGGCTCGATAAATGCCACCATGCGCAGAAAAAGAGAGAGAGAGAAGGCAACGGTTTGCTTGCAGACGCGCGCGATGAGCACATGCACACACGTATAGTCTGCAACACACACAAACACACGTACCGATATATATATATCCATACAGGTACTACATAACACACGTGAGCTGCGCGTCCCGCTGCTCTCCACTGCAGCTTGCGATCGCGTGATTCCGCCTCTTTTCAGGAGTAGGGTCCGTCCAAGCTGCTGCTGCATGCTATACTTGCATATACACACTCGACGTGCGCGTATATATATTCTCTCTCTTTTCATGCACGAAGTGCAGCCATAAAGCGATCGCGCGAGCAAGCATTTATATATATATATATATATATATATATATATATTCGCGGATTCTACTCGCGGCGCCACCGCGTGTTGTTGTAGCTACTATTTCACAGTCTCTCGAGAGTTTCATTTCCAAAGATACACTATGCAATTGGATCAATGTGTGTTTGTGTGTGTGTGTGTGTGTGTGTGTGTGTGTTTGCGTGCTGTCGCATTTACAATATGACGCATCACGCACTGTATATATATACTTACATATAGGAAGCACATGTACATGCGTTTGTTACTCGTTGCACGATTTGATTTCTTAAAAGGCTCGTTTAACTTGACTCTATTTTGCGATTATGTGGACTGCTTGATACTATCCACGATGTGCATGTTTTACTTGGGTATAGGGTATAGGTGGTACTAAAGGGAATTGGTGAATTAAAAAAAAAAAAAATAAATAAAAGGGAAATTGATCGTTTGCGTGTGTTGTCTGTTTTCGAAATGTGAATACAATTTAATTTTTTTTTTTTTTTTTGCTATTTGGCTAATGCGTTTTGATTGATTTGTGGTTTGTTGATGTCTAGAACCCTTTTTTTTTTTTTAATAGAATATATTGTGGGTTATTAACTTGATATAGAAGAAAAATAGCATTCCTCTATGCTTTAAAAAATACCATATCAGTTATGTTTTCTGTTATTACTTTTTTTTTTTTATTTTCGTATTATTTCATTTTTCCTTTAACTCAGTATAGTTCCAAGGTATTAAAGATATGTTTTTATTGTCATTACTTGTGATTCACGTTATTATTTCCTCTACGGACGATGGAAGCTAAACCATACAGACCTGTGATAAAACCGACATTAAAAAGAGAAAAAAAAAGAAATACAATCGCAAGGGTTGTAAAACATTGCAATAACAACTATAGCCATACCGCCGCTTGTACCTGAGTGTATATGAATGTACAAAAGCTATTAAAAAATTAAAGAACGACCGCGGACTAATCTTGCCGAGAAATGCGTGTATAAAAGTACAAACAAATGTGTAAATACAGCTTAGTGGCTTTTCTTACCAAAACCCTTTTTCTTGTGTCTAGTCTTAAAAATCCTAATAAATATAACTGAGAAAGAAAGATATGATGCTTTCTTTCGATGTTTTAACAGATGTCGCATATATAGAAGCTATATAACGTATATTTTGCCGGCTTATAATAACGTTTGATTTTACAATTGTCGATAAATAACGCAAGCTTCAAGCGAAAAGGAAAGAAAAGCTATTTAGGATTTTAAAATGATTGTTATGATGAATAACATTATGCTATGCGGATGATCTTTATTCGAATGGATAGGGTTATGGATTTTGTGGTGGAGTAATATAAGGTAGTGTAAAATAATATTGCATATCTCTTTTGATAAAATTAATTATAATTTTCATAATGATAAATGAATATTAAAATTAAAATTAATATTTTAATAAATATTTAAAAATAATAAAAAATTTTCTTTTCTCTTTTAGGTAAGCTGAAGATTTTTAATTGACTGTAATATCGATCGTTGGTTCTTACTCATCATCGTTATGAAAGGTCAGTTATTTTTAGAATTAATTATTTAAGTGCAGTTGCGGAAAGGAAATGAGGTTAAATAAATTTTTATTAATTTGGCAACTACCTATAATAGGCAGTTTTCATTATTATTATTATTTTATATGATTTTAATGAACAATATAATAAAAAAAAATTGATGCGCAACAATGTTCGTTTGAAAATAGGCTTACGCAAATAATTATAGGCTATACTAAAAAGAACAAAAAACAATATTTACAAAGTATCTTCTTGTTTAAGAATAACTAAAATAGCTTGTTGCGCGTTGAGACTTTGTTAAATAATGGTTCAGAATGGCCAAGATATAATTTGCGTGGGATAAGAAATTTTCCTTTCACGACAGAGCCACCTTCTAATTACATATCTTAACCCATTATTAAATAGTTTATTTTTATCTCTTAATTAGTCGTTTATAATATGATTTGGCTCATCAAGTTTTTATGTAATTTAAATAATTAGAGTTTTTTAATAATAATAAAAAACAATAGATGTTCTTATAATAGGGTAACTACAATTAAAAAAGTAGATTTTTTGTTCAATGAACTTTGATTACACATAATATTATTTTCCAAATGTGATTTGTGAAAATAAATTGAAAATTCTTTTAAATCAAGTAACAGTTTCATTTATCAAAACTTAATTTTTTTTCTCTATATGTATGTATACTTCGTTCTATTAAATCAATCATTCAAAATACTATTTTTCTTCTCCCAATACCACATTTTAAAAGAAACAAAATTTCATATACTCTTTTGTATTCTATGAATCTTTAAGGTCCACAAAAAAAGGGCAAGGTTTAGTACAGGTATAGCCTGCTAAGGATCAAGTCGAATCGTAAATAAAAGATATACAGTGGCCAAAAGAGAGTATAGTAGAAAAACCTATCGATTTCAAAAATATTTTTCCATCTTTATAGAAGCTCAAAACCGTGTTGTGTTCTCATATATACACCCAAGAAGCGCCTTATATAACGTAATAGGCGCCACAAATCCAAACTTTATCCAAGAAGAGCCAAGCACACAAAAGCAAGAGAGAGAGAGAGAGAGAGAGAGAGAGAAGACGTGTATGCGCTTATATATGTATATGCGTATATTTGCGGCTGTAGCAGCGTCAAAAGCGATTTGTTCTCACTGCGGGTGTCCCGGGCTGGCACACACACAACGGCCTTGAGGCCCTTTTCGGCACTCCCGAGACCCGGGACCTGCGGTCCCAAGTATAAGTGGGAAACCGTTAATAGCTTTCTCTGTTCTGCAGTGGTGAACCAGCCGAGAGTATAAAAAAGCGGGGGATGTGTGGTAATGACTCGCTGATGATGATGATCGCGCGCGTGCTCTCTCTCTCTCTCTCTCTCTCTCTCTCTCTCTTTATCTCGTCTATATATGCGTGTAGTAGGTGTGTATATGTATATATGTATACGCCTTTGTTGTTCTGTGATGCCGCGCCACCACTTGCTATATAAGCAGTTGAATATATTTGCAATTTCTTTTTTTTTTTTTCTAATCTTTTTTTCATTGTTTCATTTGGATCTGCTGCGTTTGCAGAGTCATCGCTTTATCCATATTATTTCTGCTTCGTATTTCGGCAATGATTTTTGACGGCTTTATGAGAATGAGATTTACGAAATGATAAAATGTGTGTGTGTGTTATTTGTTCGTTTTGCAGCTGGGTGTTATGTAAGTTTGATGATTAGGCGACTGGTAGCCAAGGATCCTTGAAATAAATCGTCTTAAATTTTGATTTTTATTTTCTCTAAAACTCGACTAACTTTTAGGTGAATTTAAAATTTTTTTAATTCAATTCAAGCCTTTGGAAAAAACGAAATAAAATAAAAGATAATCTCTACACTCTCCCATACAAAACAGTCCTATACATTAAAAAAAAAAAATCAAAGTGCTCCTATAAACCCAAACGGGACACTCGCGTACATATAGTAGTGCTAGATATTGCTCTGAAAGGCAAATTAGAGGTATCGTATGTCGGGCAGAGGATAGTGCATGGGACCCTTTTAAAAAAAAACAAGGCAAGCCAATCGATCTCAAACAAATCGAGGGAAAAGCCAGTGATAAACCAAGGACGTAAGAAGAAGGGTGTGACTATATAGCTAGAGGCAGAATATAGGAAGGAGGGGGAGAGACCCTTTCGATCGACTATATAGTAATATATACACTGTCGGTCAGATTCTATGTCTCCAGGTCTCTTGGTAACCGTGCCTGACACTGCAGCTTCTACCCCTCCTCTATATATATTCATGTATATATCTGCGCTTAGCGACTTTTTTTCCCATCGCCCTTGTGCACTTTCTTTTACCGATGCTGTTCTTTTTTCTTTTTCTTTTTTTTTTATATTGGGAGCGAATTTAATATTTATACCGAATGACTGATGACCGTTATTAGGAAGCAGTGAGGTATTGTCAGAAAGTATCGTGTCATTGATCGATGCGGATGGAGGTGGATCGAAGGGACTATTACTACTATTGCAGGCAAGTTAGATTTCAAACAAAAACTAAACAACGACTGAAAATTCGATAGGAATAATATGTAGCAGGCAGATATGTTTTCGTTAAAAAAAGGGGAGGTTGAGAAGGAAACGATGATGATTTTTTTTTTTTTTTTTTTTACGAATTTAAGTACGACAGGGATGATGAGAAATTGAGAAGAATTTGCAATCGTCATCTTGTTGTATTTGTATGTTTCCGTTTGTTGGGATATCTAATAATACGCAGTAAGAGTTCCCTTCGTGTTTATTCGAGCGGATCCTTTATTTTTGTGACTCTGAAATTATTGACTATTTTCATGTTGTAGAGAGTAAAATTTGATTTTTGTTATTACCATTTTTAAATGTTGTATAAAATTAAATAGAAAATTATTATCTAAAAAATTAATTAATTTTATTACAACATGTCATTGTTCATAAATAAATTAAAAAAAATTTTTTTTTAGAAAATAGAAAATACGTATAGTTAAAAGACATCGTTCACCCAAGAATGTCACAAAGCAAAAAATGCAATTCACAATCGTTTGAAACCAGCAGTTAACAAAGTAACTCACTAAATTTTGCTATGTACTTCAAAAAATCTAATCCTAACGTTTTATAAAACTCTCGCGACAATAATTGCTCCTGATACATAAATATACAAATCCTGCACACATTTACACAACAATTAGAGAGAGAGAGAGAAAGAGAGAGAGAGAGAGAGAGAGAGAGAGAGAGAGAGAGAGAGATCAAGGGGGGTTGTAAAGGACAATGAGAAGCTAAATTAATCCGCCATCTCTCTATCATCGGTAAGAAAGACCACTCGTCCGTGATCTTTAACCGAGCAAAATCGTCTGCTTAATAAACATACACATCCACACACATATATAGACACTAACGGTGACAAAAGGGAAACAAGGCACACACAAAAAAGTAGAGCACCACTAAAATTGTACAGAAAGAAAAAGAGAGAGAGAGAGAGAGATGCGAGAGAGGGAGAAATTTCGGGCGGTGACACAAAAAAGAGAGGTAAGGTGGGGATATACATATATACATACATATAGGTATACATAACATAGAATAGAGGTTTCCCAAATCCTGATGCTGCAAGAATTGCCATCCCCTATATATAACTCCGCCCCTTGAAAAAAGAGAGAGAAAGAAAGAGCACATATATAACAACCCTTCGATTTTTGCAGTAGCAGTAGTGTAGAGCAGCCTCCCCTCTTTTTTTGGGACTAGAGTAGATAGGTTGGTTGGTTGGTTGGTTGGTTCGTTGGTCTATATACCTATAACATTCCGTTCGTTTACCGGTCTCTCACAATGTAATTGCTTGGCGTGTCGCCACAATGAGATCCCGTCATCATTGTCAGCAGCAGTAAACGAAGGACCTCACTTCAAATCTATATATATGTAACAACCCTCGCCACCTTCTTCTTCCTTCTTTCTTTCCTTTCTTCTTCTTCTTTTTCTGTATCCATCTTTCTACTTCAGCCTGAGGCTATTCTTTCCTTATATTGCTGAACGTCTCTCCTCTTAAAGTGCCCTCTTCTATATCTTTTTTCTGGTCTCTGCAAAACGGATGTGTATATACTTGCAAACGTAACCTGATGTAAAAGCTCGATCTTTCCATTCGATGATATTCAATGTGTTCTGATGTTACACATCCGCTCTCACTTACTATTATAAAGATGCTGGCTTTTGCTTTTTTATTTGATGGTTTGTTCTTGGTGACACATACGACGCATCTTTTATTTGATTATAGGCATATTAAAATTATTTGAACATCAAGCTAATAAAAATTTGTTTCTTCCTATACATCAAAATTTATTGTTTAAATACTGTTATAAAAAAAACTGATTATATAACAAAAATTTTATTTAAAGATTAAAAAAATACATATTACTTCTTCGCTTTTTATTACAGCCCTCTATATATTAAAACGTTTGCTAAAGAACTAGTCTCTCTCTTACTCTCTCTCTCTTTTTCTCTCTGTTATTAATTTGTCAATTTCTCTCGGTCATTAAAGCTTTCAATTTAACGTACAACTCTCGTTTAATTAAAACATCGAGGATCCCTTTTTTTTTTAACGCAACTGAATGAGTCTCCGCACTCTTTGGCCTCACCACCTTCTTTTCTCCTCCTCCTCCTTCTTCTTTCTCTTCTTTAAAAAGAATCTCTTAATTCTCATTGTTTTTTTTTTTTCCTATACCAATCCTCCTTACATCTGGGTCCTTTGATCTTCAATTAGCTTGGGCGCTTGGAGACTAAAATAAAGGCGCGTAGAGGAAAGCTGGTCTTTAAGGAGCCAAAGAGAGAGAGAGAGAGAAGTCCTTATCAAAGTAAGTAAACCGAATCCGCACTTGGGGTATTACGAGTGTCGTATAGCACACACCGCTTTCTTTTGATAATATTTCTTTCTCTTTCTCTCTCTCTCTGTCTTAATTTGAGAGGTTCTTTTAAAGGGATTCTTAAGGCGCGTTCAGTCTTATATAGTGGTTTTGAACTTACATTGAGATAAGTGCGATTGTTTGGACGATGGTTTTAAGTTATTCTTTATGTGTGAGTATGTGTGTGTGTTTTCTTTGGTTGGCATTTATCTAAATGCGTTGGGTAATCGTGCGTTGTTTTTTATATTCACTATACGAGCGAGGAGAGTGCACTTTAATTTTAATGCGCAGCTTGTGCGAATTATTATACTTATGTGTATTATATATGTAGTAATTTAGCAAGTAATTTAGTCTTTTTCCATTGTAATGTTGCTTTTATTCAACGAAGGAAGTCTATTTTTTTTTATTTTATCTGAAGGTTTTTAATCTTTGTTATTGTTGATAAGAGTATTATAAATAATATAGAAGAAAAACAAAAGTTGACTTGGTTATAAATATAGTGTGAAAATATAATAAAAGTATCGTTTGATCTTGAAATATAATTATATTCGCAAGGTTAATTTTAACCTACTCTGTTTTAGATATAAATATGTGATTGTAATATTACGTCAAATAAATATTCTGCAAAATTGTGTGCTTATTAAAAATTACAATTAATTACAATCACATATGAATAATATAGGTATGTATGTATATGTATATTTTTTTAAATTTATTAACTTGAAAGAACATTAAATTGTAATCTTTTAATGTGTAATAATGAGTCAGTACTAATTAGATAAAAACATTAATTTTAACATTGTTTACGTTTTCTTCTTGGATAATTTTTACCAAACAAAGCAAAAGAAAAATAACAGGAGTTAATATTTTCTAAAGGAAAAAGAAATAAAACTCACGAATAAATCCAGCAAATGCAAGATTTTCATAATTCACTACAATTTCATTCAATCGCGCCTGCCGCTCTCGTCCTGACGATGAAAATGGAAATTTCCGTTTAAATTAGAAAAAAAAGTGCATTCCGTCAATTGAGATACTTTATTTTTCCAAGTGTATTTTAATATCCAAGCGGGCGCAAAATTGAAGTTAAAAAAAAAAACTTTAGTTAAGCATTATTCATAAATAAATTTAAAAATTGAAAAAAAAAGAAAAAAAAACAAATTAAAAATGTGCATTGCACTCATTCTCCTTGATATTAATTAAGAAGGAAATGAGTTTATCATACAGAAAGCAAGGAGTCTACGTGATGATTTTTTAATTATTGCTCCGTATATGCACACGTTTCTTCCCTGTGCGTATTTCTCGTCCAATTTTTTTTCTTGTTCTTTTGTTTTCCACCTGCTAGGGCGTCTTTGTTCTTTTTCTTACCTACAGTTCTCATCCGGATAAAAAAATTAATTCTTATTAAAATTTACTTATTTCAAGGAACCTGAATTCATCCATGCAAATCAAAATTACCGTTTCCAATGATACAAAAAAAAAAATCAATAATATAATCATCCGTCAAACTCGTCAGATTGAACCAGCTGAAACGAGCCGTGATCAGGAAAGGATTTAAATGGCTATTAGTAAAAGTGAATAGGAGCTATGCAGGCGTAATTCCGTCGTCCAGATCATAGTCACGGTTTAGCGCTTACTCCTATAATCGAAGCTATAGACGCGAAAGCAACGTTTCAATTGGGTCTGATACTTTTAGCTATATATATATAGCTGCTGTAGCAACTAACCGCTGGTGGTCCGATTACGATGCAAAGTGGCCTCGAGGCGTCAGATCCTCGCGAATAGATCTCCGATCGACGTGATCGCGTTTCTTTGGCTTCTCCTATATACAAGCAGCAGCATCGTTGGTTGAATTTCAAGGATCGTTGATGTTGTTGCTATTACATGTTCGATAGCGCGAGTTGAGACTGTGTAATTTTGGTGTATCGCGGGTGTGCTGAGGCTTGCTGTGTATTTATCATGAGCTTCTTTGGGCCTAATTTGACAAGCTTATGTGACGTGCTGTATGTTCTCAAAGGATATGTTGCTTATAACGTTTAGTTCAGATTAATTAGTGATAGTCTTACAATTAAATGATCAAAATATTCGATTAGTGTAAAATGAAAAATTTTCACTAAAAATGATTAATATTATTTATTTTAAATACACAAGTTCATGAACAAATGTCTTATCTATAAATTATATTTAAACAATTACATCATATCAAATGTTATACGCCACTGTAAAAAAAGTCAAGTTGGCAAAGTGCAGTGTTTTCGTATAAAAAGATTCACGGCCGTAACGAGCACATTTGCTAAGCCGGGGATGCATATGTATATATACACTTGCACGTGCATACGTACACATACACATACATATAAAGCACGTATTACTTGCGACGTAACCATTAATTATCATAGCAGTAAAAGCGCGCCTGCAAGAGAGTAGGTATATATAAGCGAGGCTCCGCTTAGTCTCTCTTATATACGACGATACACCAGTTCCTTCGGAAGTGCAAAAACTGGTGCGAGATAGCGACGAAAATTCCTGACTTTTTCTTTCTTTTCTCATTTTGTTAGCCGTATAAGTTCTGGCACTCTGAACACTGTACAATGATCATTAAAATGCTCGTTTTATCTTTTTGAAATTTTAGATCTTCTTTTATTTTAGATTAGGTTCTTTATGCATAATTTTTAAATTCTTATGCCAGATGACGACGTTAGTTTTTATATTGAAACAAAACAGTCGATTACAATATATAAATTTTGTTGCATATGCACTAAATTCAATTATAAAATTAATCAAATTTTTTTGTATGGTAATAAGAGTTTTATATCATTATTATATTCGTAAAGGGTATAAAATGTCTTAGCCCGTAGAATGCTGGTTTCGGAATCTACATGTCGTGGGTTCGATTTCTGACGTCTGCTGTCTGAGCTAAATATTAAATACATGCCAAAATACACTTTAAAATACTGTGTAAAAACGGCTAAATATATTTCTCATAAATATTGACAATGATATGAATGGAAAAAAAAATTTTAAACTGCTTAATAAATTTTTGCAAATATAAACCAAGCATATCGCAGGTATATGGTATATATATACACGTGAGAATATAACGATGCTTATATATTATAGCTGCGATGAGGTCATTAGCATTTCTCCACATCTAACTGGCATAAGCATATAGAAGTAGTATTAGTAGTAGTAGTAACAGCAACAGCAGCAACAACGAAGCCTCCGGCATTCATTTGCGCAACATATTGTTCCTTCCTTATGTAGAATACCGTCTTAGCTCTCCTATATACTATACTTTATGTTACTTTATATATTTAGCGTAGGTATTTTTTTTTTTTCATTCCTTAATGGCACGCGTCATGCGCGCCGATTCTCTCAGCCGGTTCGCGTAAGATTGGTGGCAATGCTCTTTTTATAATTCAAATTTTTCCACCAACACATTATCATCATCATCGTCTATGTATTTCTTCCTCATTCTTTTTATAAAGCTATATACTTGAGGATCTACTGTATAATCGCTTCGACTCGCTTCTTCTTTTTTACTTACCTTGCCGCGCATGTCATTGCGCCTATCTTTTCCGCTTGACTAATTTACTTTTTTTATTTGAGTGTATAGTAAAACGAACCTGTTTCGAATTACAGCTTAATGTTGTAGAACAGCTTTAGCTGCTTATTTCCTTATTGTTAAGAATCAATTTTTCTTGTTTTATTTATAATGATACAAAAATATAGAAAATATGTCCTTTTTGAAGATGATTACTATTGCTCATTATTGATTTTAGTTGAAACTTATAGTAAGTTAAAAAATTAGGCTAGTATGCAGATTATTTTATACTTTTTGTTCTTGTATTTCGCTTAACCAATCAATTTTCTATTTCTATCAAATACCAGCAATATTTCTTGCAAGATATATATGTAGTTCAAGAGAGAAACCAAACTAGCTGTAAAAAGATAGAAGAGCAAAAAGGGAGAAGAAATACTTTCCGGTGTGTTGTGCAAATGAAAGCAAGCAAATAGCTTACAAAGGAGGGTAAATATTTTGTACTGTCATAACAAAGAAACACGTTTTATATGCAAGGTAAATTATTTCTTACTCTGGAATGCAAATAATCGATTATATTTAAATAGAAATATTAATAAATTTTTCATTATGTAAATTATAAATATATTTAGCGATTGGTAAATTAAATCAGTATGTAAACTGATAAAACTTAAAAAAAAAACGATTTATATTTTTGGCAATGGTTCATATCAGTTCTCCAAGAACCGACGTATTAAAAACTGTCATTAAAAAAAATCAGGTAATGTAGTTGGTTTGTTTGGAATAGCAAATGTAAGAAAGAAATCTAAATCTTCGGATTGAGTACCACCAGCTCGTTTGTCCGAATAAATCGTTCGTCGTTGAACACGTGTCTCTCGCCTCCTCCTCTTTCCTCCTTTCTATATATCCTTGTGCAAGATAGAAAGAAATAGAGACGCGCTGCCTCTTATATTTAAGCGGGAGCAATAGAGCACCAAAGTTATGGATATACCGTAAATAATCCTTGAGTAACGCTAATGCCTCAAGCTTCATGGCGCTGAGAGGAAAGAAGAGAAAGAAAGAGAGAGAGAGAGTAAAGCATATATAAGAACGGTTGGACATAAGAGCGAGAGAAGGCAAAAAAGGAAAAGAATCAAAGATGTAGTCTCGCTATGCAGCTGAGAGTTATAGAAGAGAGACTTGGAGGAGGAGGAGGAGGTATATAGAGAAGATGAGACGCGAAGAAATGTTTGTGTTTGTATGTGTGTGTGTAAGAGCGCAAAGAGCGAGAAGACAAGCCGGTGAAAGATCGTGATTGCGCACGCCCGAGATGGCATTTTGTAGACACGCTTTCTCTCTCTCTCTCTCTCTTTCTCTCTTTCGATGTTACATAGCTATAAACGTGGAGTGTGGCTCGCGAGAGAAAGCGAAGATACGACTATGATGGTATACATATAGGATAGGGCTAGCGGGCTTTGGAAAATTGAACGGGTCTTAAGAAGTAATGGGCAAATCGTGAGACACACTATATACATGAGAAAGAGAGAGAGAGAGAGAGAGAGAGATAGGTTTGCTATAGTATTATGCTTGTAAAGACTATGACAAGGAAGATGACAACCGATTTGGCGCGGATTTTTTCGCCTTTTCTTATTCACGTTCTCCGCATCTATCATTTCTTACGGATTAATGCTTTTGCTTGCCCTGTGCTTTGTGATTTGTTTACTAACCAAGTACAGAGAAATTTTATGGCCTAATTTTGTTTTTGTTTTTTTTTTTTGTAATTTGTGAGGAGATCGTTTAACTGATCGTTTTCTCTCTTTCTCTCTTGGTTGTATTATGGTACGACGAAAATCGGTAACCAATCAAACCTCTTGATATAAAGTTTCCTTATAAATCCTATCGCTTATATGTTACAAGAACGAAAAAGTGTGTGTGTATTACTTTTAAAAATCGAGAAAAATAATTAAGCTTGTTTATTAATTCACGAAAAATATCAAGGAGGGTATAAGAACGATGGTATAGGTATATGGATATATATTATAGTTCGATATATCTGTCGAAAAGGTATACAGATCAGATCGTGTACGAATATAATACATATACCCAAAACAGGGGCAAATATATGGATACATTCTATATATACATACAAGAATTCTTTGAGCCCCAGCATCGTAATCTCACCGCGGGTGTCACGTTGGTATATAAGAGAAAGAAAGAAAAAAAAAAAGAAAAAAATAAAAGCGCCAGCCGATTTCGCGCTCCCGGACTCTTTCTCTCTTTCTCTCTCTCGGCACAACGGGTGGTCCCCTTCTTGCTTACAAGGTTTACATCGGCGAGAAAAGGAAGGTCTTTACGAATATAGAATAAGAGCAGACAAGACCGGTAGCTGCTGCTGCTGTTACTGCTGCTGCTGCTCGACTTATAAAAAAAGCTGCGATGCGTGTAAGCGGCTGCTCTGCTATACTTTGGACAAGCTTTTTTTGGAATGACGTTGTTCGCTAAATATGCGTATATGGTTTTTGATGTATGATATGGCTATAAAGATTTTCTACCGATTTACATTTTCTTATTTTTATTAATCTACGATCTTTCGTTTCTCTGTATTACGTTGTTTCTTGAAAATCTATTGTGCATAATGTCTACTGTGACAGTTTTGGTATAAAAGCGATATTCTACGTTTAGTTGAAGTTCGATTACTAGATAGCGATAGTTATTATATTTATAATTAATTATCATACACCCACGTGAGATTTTAATTAATCAAACAAAAATAAAAATATATCGTATCATTAATTCATAATAAACGTATACATAATGAGTGGTACTGTCGCCGTTAACGTTCCCCTCTATATGATGATATCTTATACATATGTACCAAAATGACCATGAAAATGCGGAAGCGCATTGGATGCATTGCTGCATTAAATCATCCTTCTCCGCTTTTACTTATATATATACCACTTATGGGTCTCTCTCATTCACATTCTTCAACTCCCTCTCGCTCTTATACATATTACTTATATACATGTATATGTATACTACTCATCCTCGCTCTCATGTCGTTCTCCAAGTTGCACGTGTGTGTATGCGTGTTATCCATATATACACCTCTATATACACACTTACAGACATACTTTCGAATGGTTCACGCCCCAATTATTGCGCTTAATGGCTCTCGCTGGATTTCACGCATCCCTGAATTATTTGTAATGCACGGGATTCAGAAAGAGAGAGAGAGATAGTATGTATGCACGTACGTATGTGTTATATGCATGTGAGAAAGGGAAAGAAAAAAAAAAGAAAGAGAGATACATACAGAGATGAATTGAAGGCTCTCGCAAAAGAGAGAAAGAGAGAGAGAGAGAGAGAGTGAGAGAGAGAGAGAGAGAGAGAGAGAGAGAGATACCTATACAAGAGTGCGCACGCCGGGGGTCGTTTTCTGCAAAGAATTATCTGTAGTATATCTGGGGCCTGTGTAGTTCATTCCTGGCGCATTTATATATTTATATATGGGGCCGGTACTATGGCCTCGCAAAGGCCAATGGCAGCGACGCTTATTCGGTTTTGCGATAATAATGCCCGCGGGGGGAAGCTACACACAACTCTACTCTCTCTCTCTCTCTCTCTCTCTCTTTCTCTCTCTTGAAGCCACACGCTGCCGTTATGGCGCGTGCTGTTGCTGCTGTTGCTTCGACATATGGGGGCCGTTCTCTCGTTTCCACGATCCTTTCCTTTTTGATTTTTGTTATTCGTCGTTGGTAATTTTCAGTTGATGATTGTCAGTAGTGTTTTTTATTTTTTATATCCTTTCTTTACTTATATACAAAGTATTATAATTTTTCTCTTTTATATATGCGGTAATGAGATTTTATTTTTCATATTTATTTTTTTAGGCAGATCTTTTCTGTTATTGAATAGTATCTAATTATTGAAAATTTTCTGAATAATTTAACGTTATTCATTAAAATAGTATAGGTACACCTATTTCTATTATTTCTATTCAAATTATACACACTTATTGCATATTGATCGTATTTAGGAAAAGCCATACTTAACGATCACGCATTTCCGCCTTCCTGTAATCTATAAAAAAAAAAAAAATAAAAATAAAAGTATCTCCTCTCATAGCCAAAACGTTCGAGCGATTAAAATATTTTTTTCCAACGCGCTCTTAACATCAGCATGCACGAAATCACTTAGAGCGCGAAAGAGGCACTTGCGCATCTCGCGCGCTACCACCACCACCACCACTGCCGCCGCCATAAATAACGATTTTCTCTCTCGCAGATGAGGCCTCGCGTAGCTAATAATTTGCGCTCTCCCCTCCCCTCCGCTACTTCTTCTTTTTTACCAGTAAGATGCTCCTTCTCTTTCACACACACACACACACTATCTCTCTTGCTGCCCCCTTCCTCTCCTACTAATTAGTAGCTCGCGGAAAAATCGCGTAACGGATCGACGCCTCGACCATTGGCTCGTTATTCGGCTCGGTGATTCCCCTTGGTAAAGACGCTCTCGCGACACGCTGGAAAACTCTGTGTAAAATAGCTAATGTACATAAGAGAGTGGCAGCTGTTGGTGAAGATTTTGCGTGTGTGATGACTATTGGTCAGACCTGCAAACGATATGCATGAGTATAGCCATTCTAAATTCTTTTACTTTTCTGCTTTTGTATATATATTATTTCCTCTGGTTGGTACAGCCGTACAAGGACGGCGGAAAATATAATAAGTATGTATACAAAGAATAATATATACATACTTCTTAAAATGGGAAAAATCTTATACGCGTTCTTGTTCAAATTGCACTTGCTAATTGCGAGAAAAAGACGCGCATTCAAAGAGGTATGAATAAAAAGTATGCTGGTGCTGGCTGTAGATATATTGAATACACGCGTTTCGAAGTTAATTATATTTGTTTGCGATAATAGAGCTTTACTGAGGTATTTAAAATTGATATTTAGTATATGAATTGCATAGGAGAGTATTATTATTATGCTTGGAAATAATATGAATATGGTGAACAAATGTTTGTCGTGAGGTTCTAAAAAAAATATATATTTAATTGTAGTAAAATTGTAGTAACTCTTTCAAAATTTATGAAATTTTTTATTTCGTTAGTTTCAAGGATCTCAAAATACTTCTTTACTTTGGATTCTCTTGTAGAATGCAGGCAGACACATTCACCAATTTGCAAATTCCCCGACGTTTCTTTCAGTTCTTTGCTGTTAAACCTACAGGACTGGTCTTTGGTTGGAGAACGATTCTTTACCCTCAGGCGATCGTTCTCGAATCTCCAAAAATGAATGGAGGTAAAGAATAATCTTATAGGACGAGTCAAACGTTCTCTAGTGTGTGGCTTGGAAATGTCTCAGTTGATAAAACGACGGTTTTGTAATCTGCAAGTTGTAGGTTCGATTCCTGGCGTCGTCAGCTAAGTCATTGCATGAGCTCTTATATACGAAATATACTCAATGTAGTGTCAAAAAGTTCTATTATAATTTACGTTTGGTATTTTTATTAAGTTATCAGTGATAACTTATCACCAATTTTTTTTTTCTGCAGTATATTTTAATATTTGATTGCAATTTTTTTTTAAATCTTTGCTAATACATGATAAAATTGCTGTAATAATTTTATAATAAAATAATTAATACTTAATGCTGCATTTATTTTTGAATCCTTAAAAGGGAATGGAGAAGAAGAATAATCTTATACGGCTCGTTGTTTCAAAATTATGCATCTCTCTTTTTTTACTTGATGTACAATTTTTTATGTAAAATAGTATTTAAAAATTTTTATTAGAATATATTTGTAATTCGTTGATTGATCTTATTCAAAAATAGCTATCATTCATAATTTTAATTTGTCAAAGATAATAATTAAAAAAAATTATTAACTTTAAAATGTAGTAGCTTATAAATTAGTAAATTATAAATTCTAATTTATAAAGTCAAAGTTTATTACCTACTAAAACATAGCAGTTGCACCAAACGAATTCACTAATTTAGATCTAACACCTAAAAATTCTACATGAATAAACAATATTTCAATCACAATAATTCAAAATCCACAATAATTTAACAATTAAAATTTTCACTAATGAATTTTCCCTCCGGCAAACCTATCAAAGTCCAATTACCGGAAATAATATGAAATCTGGTTGCCAGTATAGTGGCTGCAGCAATTAAGCAACCGACAGGCAACAGCAGCAGCAACAACAGTAGTCGGGGTATGCGCACCTTTAATCGTCGAAGCGAACGACGACGACGACGGCTGCCGTCGGGCCTCGTGCAAATCAATTAATCGGGTCGCGAACGACTGGCAACAAGAGAGAGCGAGAAAGATAAAATCCAACAGAGGGAATGGAAATAGATAAAGAGAGAGAGAGAGAGGGAAAGAGAGATGTATATATATACATAGAGAGAGAGAGAGAGAGAGAGAGCTCGTTAGCGGAAGCATCAGCAAACGGAGAAACATTACTCACGCTTTCACGCCGACCCCCCTTACGGATCAGAGGGGGTAATCGCGTGTCCTCACGCGGTACAATCGGAGAGAGAGAGAGAGAGAGAGAGAGAGATAGAGAGTGAGATAGATAGATATATAGTAGAGTGCGGTGACAAACGCCACTCGTCGTCCCCTAAACCGGCCGAGCGAGCTTACTATACGCGTGCTTGCTTGCTTGCTTGTCCTCCCTCGCGCGCGCGCGTGGATTTTCCGGTGTAGTGAGAGAGAAAGAGAAAGAGAGAAAACAGATCCGAAGTTGGAATATAAGCTGAATGTGGGAATGGAGAAGCAACAGGTGTCCGCGGGGACATTCGCAGAAACGTTTTCTCTCTCTCGTCGGCTTGAAAAGCTCTCTCTCTGCAAGGGGGCGGCTTTTATTTACGAGCTTTTTATTCGACTTGTTGAGCGCGTTGAAGAGAGTGAGAGAGAAACAGAGAAAGAGAAAAAGAGTGTCTCTTTGCAAGTGAGAGTGGAAACGGAGAAAAGAGCGTTGCTCTGCTGGTTTGCTCTTTTTTTTTTCTTCTTTTCTGATAGGAAGGGAAGAGAAAAAAAAAGCTTTCTCCCTCGTGCTCAGTTAGCTTGGAAAGCTGTTGGAAGCAGAGAGAAGAGAATTTTGGTGTGGGTGCATGAAAAAAAAAGCTCTGAGAGAAAGAGCTTTACGGATCTCTTGACTTTCTTTCTTTCTTTTTCCCTCTCGATGGCTTCTTTTTTTTTCTCACTGGAATATATATTTTTTCTCTCTCATTTCACGCTCTTTTTCGATTCACTGCGTGAGGGAAAGAAAGAGAGAGAGATATATATATTTTATCGCATGTTGGGAATGATATCACTCTCGGTTTATTGCTTCTCTCAAGTCAATTGGTTGGTGAATTATTTTCCGTTTTGTCGGAGAGAGATTGTTATTAGTAGGGTTTGATCTTTTTTTTTCTTTTCTTTTATCATACAGTCTATCTTTTTATTATTATTGTACATTTGTTTTTGTTATTAAATAATTGTATTTTTAAAAATAAAATTGTTATTATTCAACACAATTATAGTCTCATCACTACAGATCGTGAAAACAACAATTCTTCTACGTCATCGCAAGCTTTCTCATTCAAAGTATAAATTTTTTTTCCCACCCATATCAGATTCGTCTCTCCAACACTTATTCCAGCTATACACGACAGATCATTCCAAGATCATACCTACAGCTCGTACAAGCATGAAATACATCTGTCGTTCCGCCGAGTACGAACAAATAAGCAAAGTGCTAGAGCTTCAGTAACCGATAAGTATCTCTCTGCATTTACGCAGATGGTGACGAGAGATCGTGTATTTCTTTTTTCTCGCGCGTGCCAATATAGCTGCACTAGTAGCACACACACACACACACAACCTTTCGAGAGTTTCTTTTTCTCTAATTTGTATTGTTTGTCACTGGTGCGTATACATATATACGTATATGTCTCTATCCGCTTTAGCGATTTCAAGAAGCGTAGGTGAGGCTAGTCATCCACAGAAGTGAGCCAAAGAAGCGGAAGATATATATATATTTGAAAGAAAATAGTTAAGGAGAAGGTAGGCGAGCGTGCGTGAAAAAAAATCAGTAGGATAAGCAACAATACAATTGGGTATGAGAGGACAGTTAGTAAAATACTCTTGCTACTCGTCTTGAGAGCTCTATTTTATGTGAGTGTTTTTTTTTTTTATTGTGTGAGTAGTGTGGCTTTGTAAAAAAGCGGATTCGAGGATTTGGATTTGTTGAAGAGCTAATGCATATTCTTTTATAGGCTTGAACGATACTTGCTCTTTCTTATTTTTTTTTTTATGATATAAATTTTATGCTTTTTACTATTTATCTATTATTTGTTTTGTTGAAGATTTAACTCTTTTATAGGTAATCATAGCTGAAAATGACAATTTAAATTAATTATAAGTATTAAAAAATCGTGTAAATTATTATTATTATCAGAAAAAACTGCATAAAAATTCTCATAATAGCTGGTACTATTGTAGTTTGGCGATCACTAGTGTCCGCAGTAAAAAAATCATCACTCGAAAGCAACATAAAAAACAGCATTTGCAGGTATAATATAAGCGATAATCTCCTGGCGCTAAGCAGATCTATAGAACAGATATACACAGTCGCTGTCACGTAATCTCCTAAGTCTCATTCATTCATTCGACAAGATGCAGTCTCTTTGCTGGAACTCCTTTTCTTTAGCTGTATCTCTGATCTCCATTAGGACTGCGTTAACGCCCTCTTAGCCGAGCTTCTCGCCACCTTTTCTCTACTCAATGTACTTTTGTAGATTCCATTTGTATACGTATTCTCAACGCCTCTCTTATACACTCAATTCATTCATTCATTCATTCATTCTTTCTCTCTTTCTTTTCTATTCATGCTGTATATGTTGGATTAGAGAATCGGCTTCCTTGCGCATCCGTAACTCTTTTCGAGCTTATATTCTTCTTTATCTTTTGAAATGCTTTTTAAAAAGTTTACGTATTCACGCGCCCCCACGCTGCTTTTTTCTTTTTTCTTATTTTTCTTTCTTGTAAGGGAGTATCTGTTTCGTTGTGATTTTTAAGGATAGTATCGGTGTCAGAGCTCTTGTCGGTGATCTTTGTCTTCTTGCACCTACGGTGCGAAGACGATGCCGCGATGACATGTTTTATATTGTGCAGTTTGAGAAAAAAAAAAAAAAAAAAGAAAAGAAATGTATGTCTGTATATCTTTTATCTGGATTACCTGGATTTTCTTTTTCTTTGGTGCGAGAGAAATTTACGCAATGATGGTCATCGCGAGATTTTTGGGAGATATTTATGTATGTGTTGACAAAAAAAAAGTTTTTATTTTTATGAGTATTTTCAGAAACTTATTTTACTCTGAATTTTGGTCTTTTTTACAACTTGATTTGTTTTTTCAAAAAAACGAATTTTCAAAAATTAATTACGAAAGAAATAAAAAAAAAATACAGATTTTGTATATTGAAAAACAAATCTACTTTGCATTTTTATAATCACGTATTATGTCTTGCACAAAAGCAGTTTTTGTATCTGGTTCGCAAATACCTATGTCATAAAAGGCCTAGAGAAATGACTTGGTTGATAAAGCTTTGGTTTTGTAATCCGCAAGTTGTCGGTTCGATTCCTGGTGTCGTCATCTAAGTCATTGTATGTCCTCTTATATGCGAAATACACTCAATGTAGTGTCAAAAAGTTCGTCGATTATAGTATATTATATTATCTACTTGTTCATCGCTTATTTTTTTAATTGTCAATAATAATTAAAGATGATTTTTTCATTTAATAATAATTTTTTTTTTTAAATATAATTTAATATTTAATTGCAATATTTTTTAAATCTATATGATACGTAAATATGATGAACTTGCTAATAAAAATTAATAATAAGTTATAAGATATTATGAACAATCGTCCTGACATAATCAAAAGAATATTAATAAAAAATAATGAAAATAACAATAATAATAAACATATTACACAACGAAGTCTGAAAAGTTATTTTCAAAAGTACACACACATAGGTACATATGCTTATATACACACATAGACTTATACATCGTCTCATTATCTCACTCCGCTTCCGACCAATCCAATTATCTCATAACCCAAATATCCCCAATACTATATTGTATCAATCCCTAGGACTTCCATCTTGGCTATATACCTATATGTATATGCATATAGATAGTAAAAGAAGTCTTATTTCCCAGCAAGTCAAGTAGCAGTAGGTATAGTTTCCTATGTATAGCATCATCATCATCATCATCATCATCATCATCGTCGTTGAGAGTGAGAGAAAGAGAGGAGGCCGCCTTATTGCTTGAAAATAAACGAGGCGAAGCGAACGACAGACCGTGCGAGATCTTAGTTCTGAATAAGGCAGAAGCAATTTCGAATCGTATGTATGTATATTGCGAGTGGGAGTATAAGTAACAGGAGGGGATGTATATGGTAAGCTCGTCGTCGTTTAATTTCAACCTGTAATAACTCTGTGTAAGTGTGTATTACGCGTGTGTGTATTTCGCGAAATGCATTGCCAACTTGCGTATAGCGCCGCGGTGATGCGCGACGAGGATGAGGTATATGTATATGCTGGTCGAAAACTTGGCCTTTCTGAGGCTTGTTGTTGTGGGAGGCAGCAAGGAGGAGAAGGATATTGGTATGTATAAGTGGTATAGTTATGGGAGATGAGTGTCTGAGATTGTGGGGATTCGGTGGGGGATGGGATGATGATGTTGGAGATGGAACATGTATCGGGGATTTAGTTGGTTGGATTTTCGCGATGTTACGCATTGAAGTGTCATTTACATCGTGACAAAATAATATTTATTTTCATTTGGAATACCTTCCTATAGTTTTATTAAACATTTCTTTTTTTTTTTTTTTTTTTATAATCTCCTTTTCTTGTAGATTAATAATAACAAATCTGATTAAAAATGAATATGAATTTTAATTATTCCTTTAAAATAAAATAGCAATTTAGAGGGGGGCATTATAGTAGGTATAGTTTAGTGCGTATCATCTTCCAAAGGCACATTTTCCAGGCAGCCGCCTTTCACATCCTTTACTCAGCAGTAGCAGCATCAGCATCAGCCCCCCCCCCCCATGTATCTATATATATGAACACTTTACATAACGAAATTCCTAATTGCGAATGACGAATAATCGTATATATGAAATTTCACGAGAGAACGTCGAGAAAGAGAGAAAGCGTATACGATATATACGAAGGTAATAGGAAGGGGGTTTTCCGCGGAAGCAAAACGTACATACCATATATACATACATAAATACATAAATACAGCCACCCGCGTGTATGCCAACCCTTCTTAGACATAAGCCCCTCTCGGAGCTTGCTTGCCTGCCAGCCTTCTCTCTTACCACCCCTTATATGCCGAGTGAAGCAAGACGTATAAGGAATGGAGGAAGGGAATGGGGGGGGGATCAGAAACGAACTGCTAGAGCAGCAACAGCGAACGTATCGAGTTACTCTCGGAATAATTCTGTTAATTATGATTTTGGAATATGATTTTACCTCGTCGTTCGTCGTCGTTCGTCGTCGTCGTCGACTATGACTTGAAAACTCGCGGTAAGGTTTGCGCTTACTCACTTTCTCTCTCTCTCTCTTTCTCTCTCTCTCTCTCTTTTGGCTCCTGAAAATCCGATACGCTTGATTGTTGCTTTAGAAATGATAAAGAGTTGTCAGTGAGAATGTATACTACGTCGTAAGTTATGTGGTATGAGAGAGAGATGAGGGTTATGTTCTTTTCTGTTAAAGGTTTTGGTTCTGCTATCTTGTTACATGAAAGATTTTACGACTTTACAAATAATTCGCTTGCAAGCTAAACTTTTTAAGACAGGTCTAATTTATTTTAAAAAGTGCATTATTATAATTTTATTAATTTTTATTTTTTCAATTACAAAAATGTTTTAATATCAAATTTATCAATTATTCAATTGAATGTATAATCTAAATGAATACCCAAAATCCAGCATGAATTACACTTACTAAAAGCAATAAATTTCAAGAAACTTCCCTTCAGCATCTGGTAACACAGCATATAATAATAATAACAACTTAAAATACAAAACAGAAGACTATACAATAAGACACACCACAAACACACATCTGAAACTCTCACATACAGCAGCAGCCAGCAATATCAGCTGGTAAAATCCAGCAATATCACACCCGCAACCAAGCAAAACCTCTTCTCTTCTCTTCCTCTCTTGCTTTCCAACTATACCGATTTAACGCTCATAAATGCAGAATCGTCTAATTCCCTGGAAAACTTTGGCTCTATAGTGGCGTAGTGTCTACTGCTTCATCGTCAGTAGAAGATCTTGGTCTTCTGCGTGTAGCTATCTCAGAGAAAGAGAGAGAGAGAGAGAGAGAGAAAGCTAGAGGCAATTTACGCCGATATTTATGCCGCGTCATAACCCAAGCCCTCTTCTCTCTCTCTCTCTCTCTCTTTCTCTCTCTTGTGTCGCGAGGGTGGCAGAAAGAGAGAGACTCGCTTCCCTAATCCCTTGGGCGGTATGGGGAAGGAGAAGGAGCAAAAGATGAGGGGTTGGGTTGTTTTAATTGAAATCTTAGTAGCTCGGTCTGTGCCGCGCTAAGGTTTTGAGGAAAAGACGATGCACCCATTGCTCTGTGTGTGTGTGTGTGTGTGTGTGTGTGTGTGTGTGTGTGTGTGTGTACGCGAGAGAGCGAGTTATTGTGTATAACCAAGAGAGAGAGAGAGAGAGAGAGAGAGAGAGAGAGAGAGAGGCTTTCTCTCGTTTTCTCTTGTATACTTGTATATATACACCGTGATAAGATGTAAAGCCTTGCTCTTTTTGACGGACCCAGGGCTGGCTGCTAATGAAAAGGTTGTTGGCAGGAGAGCAGGGGAGAGAGAAAAAAGGGGGGGGGTATGATGTTGGTCTGGGTTTGACGGTTTTGGCTACTGTATATTTGCAGGAGACGTACCTAGTTGTGAGCTCTCTCTTGTGATTATGATCTTTGGAAATTTACTTTGACGAAAGAGAGAGCTTTAATAAGACTTTATTTTTTTAATTTTTGATTTTTAATATTTTATTTTATATAAAGATAAAATTACTTTAAAAATTAAAAAAAAAATTCTGAATCACAGTTAAAAAAATAATATTATTATGATTGGTTTAATTTGCAATAGACAACTCCTTTTCCCCCAAAAAATTGCTCGTAACATAATCCTTGCTTTCCCCGATTCTACCATCTATTAGAGATTCAAAAGCTCTACCAGTTATATATAGGTACGTGTCGGTATACGCGGTCGTCGTAAAAACGACAAAACTTCCGTAATTTCGCGTTCCTCGTCGAGTTGTGTTGCTAAAGTAGAAATGGTATACCTATATATATATTTAAGTCGAAATGTCAACCGCGTGAGACTACTAAAAGCGCTCACCACCTCTCACCTTCTCTTTCTTTTTTATCTTACTCCGCTGCGACATAAGCGTACCTACTAGGGAGAAAGAGTTTGATGCTGCGGCAAGTGCGCGCGAAACGAGAGAAACTTTTAATTCGTTCATTTCGTCTGGCTCAAAGGGACACACTGCTGCTATTGCTGCTGCTACTGCTGATGTTGGCTCGACTCGACCAAGGCTTATTAAAATTTATACCTTATACCTATACCCATACCCTCTTCTTCTTTCGCAACGCTTGTGATACTTCGGTATTGCGATCATACTCGTTTTCTTGCTATGTACTTCGGTAGTTTCTAGTCTTTTTCGTTTTTTTTTTTTTTTTTTGTAATTAAGAGACTATCTGAAACGTAGTTTTTTGTTTGCGATTTTTTTATGTTAAAAATTGGTAAATTATTGATGGTTTATTTATAGAAAGTTAATATTATATTGTAGTTTTACTTGATCATACGTACAAATCTTTGTAAGATTGAAAATGACTTAGATGGCTGCGTGTTGGCTTCGTAATCCGCTAGATGTGGGTTCGATTCCTGGCGTCTGAGTATTCGAATTTTAGTCCGAAATGCACTTAGTTGTGTCTTCTAAAGGGCTTTAAATAACAATTTAAATGGGCAATTTTATATCATTTTCGTGATTTGCCAATAGTTATTTTATAATTTGGTATTCCAATTATTTTTTAATTATAAAATAAATAAATAAACAATTTTTTTTTTTTGTAAATATAAACAATATTTTATACAAAGTCTTATTAAAATTAATACTTTTTATTTTCTACAGCATATTATTTTATAGCATACATCGAAAAAGAATTGTTTTCTTTTTTTAGTTCTTGATAAATATTATATTCCAAGACAAACAATCTCCACGTATTCCCTTTTTTATTCAAGCTCACTCTACAAAACCTATATACATACCGTATTTAAGTTTCGCCCAAAGGCAAAAGCAGTGAAAATTAGCCTGCCATTTGTAATCCAACGTGTAGAATTTTTCTGCTCGAAAGATATTTCACTCTCTCGCACGTCCACTTGGCTTCTGGGCCAAGCAAATGGAAGAGAAAAAGAAGCCCCGGGAGTAGTACTAGTAGTAGTATAGTAGCAGCAGGAAATGGAGCGAAGGAAGACGTTACCAATATAGCTTCCCCTTTCTTACCATCGGTTCGTCGTTCATCTCTCTCAATCTCTCTCAACTTTATCCCGTTGCCACGCGAGTTTTTCAAACCCCCCCCCCTTTCTCTTCTTTGCGCGTACCTACACAGCATCATCCCCCGTAAAGAAATTACACTTCCGTATACTTTAATCCCTGGAACAATACGAAAGAAGCGCAGCCCTTTAGGCTACTAAACTAAAAAAAAAAAAAAGAAAGAAAGAAGGATAAGTAAAGAAAAGAAATGATGGAAAGAGAGAAGAAAGGGCCTCGAGCCAAAGGGGTGCGAGATTTCTTCGCTCGGTGCTAATATTTTGCGAAGGGAGAAGAAAAAGGAAGGGGGGGGGGGTACGAGAAGGGGGAAAAAAATCTAAAGTATACCGAGAGAGTTGAAAGTCTAAATTTTTTTACAGCGTCATCTCGTCAAACTCTACCCCCCCTTTTACCGCGAGTCGCGAGAGCTTGTCTACGCCCGCACACAGCAGCAGACTACAGGGATTTAGTAGGTAGTATAGGTAGATGGATAAATGAGAGGGAGAGAGAGAGAAAGAGCAAAAAAAGCGATGGGTATATAATAAAAAGTCCATCTGAAATATGCATCCCTTAATAAAACCGTACCAATTAGAGGCGTAAATGGAATTAAGTATTAAGCGCGTGCGCGCGCAAAGGGAGAGAAAAAAAAGGAGTGTAAGAGAGAGTTGCAGGTGCGGCTATATAAATATATATGTACACTCTCGTCTCATCTTTCCCAAATTTCCAGACCGAGATAATACTCTCTCTTTTTTTTTCCCTCGTGTTTACCCCTTTCTTTTACTCTCTCAACCCTTTCCTTCGCGTCTTATAATATACTTTTTTTTTTTTTTTTTTTATTTTATCCTCGTTGCCGTGAAAAAGATTAGGAGCTTCCGCGCGAGTTACCCTTTCTTGTTACGAATGTATGTATAGTTGTACGTCTGTATTATATGTGTGTGTTCAGGTTTACGTAGTACACGAGTCTTGAATTATTTATGGCTTCGGGATTTTTCTGTCAGTTATATATACCTTATACCTACGAAGATTTTGGTGCGGAAGATGATTTATAGAGAAAATACGAGTGTCTTATCATTCCTACTACTACTACTACTGTATTTGATATTGTAAGGCAATACGAGCTCTTTTTATATGTCGTACATCTTGCTTTTGATATTATATAAAGCGATGGATGAAATATTTTGTTTTCTGTGTGAATCATATTTATTTGATGGTGAAATAATTTTCTTTATTTTGTATGTGTTAATACGTGGTGTTTTCTGATTGAAATATCAAATGAAATTATTCATCGACATTTCCAATTCTTCATTCAATTATAATAATTTAATCATAAACATATGCTAAAATTTGCCTTAGTCATATTCAGTATATTTTCTTGTCTCATCCTTATTAATGCCAATACACAAACATAATACATTAAGATTTAATAAAAAAAATCCATATACTTCTGATTTGTCCCAATGCAGCATTCATACATATCATACCATATCAAATACATATAACACAAAGATTTTCGTTATATATATCATATCAGACAAAATCTCCTTTGCTCAGTTCTCCGATTACCATCCCTTAGTAGCAGCATCTATACGAATACAGAGAGAAAGAAAGAGAGACCCGTCCATTTCTCCGTCTCTCAGGCCTCCTCGGATTCCCAGCTTTCTCTTTCTCTCTCTCTCTCTCTCTTTCTTCCGATATTAAAGACCCCCAGCCGGCGTATTAGTCATATAAATTTACCGTTCGCTATTTTAGTTTCGCATTTCGTTATCTCTCTTTCTCTATCTCTCTTATATTTATACGCTCAAGGTTGCTACTCTTTTCTCTCTCTCCCATCCCTTATTTTCCTCTACCCGTCCAATATAACCCATGAATCGACCCTTCATCCCATCTGCTTTATATATACCTACTATGCCTTTCTCTCTCTTTCTGATCTTTCTTTCATTTTCTACTTCTTCTCTTCCATCCAGCTAAGTATATCTTCCCTACTTTCTCTTGCTCTGTCTTAGCATTAATTGTGTTTAATCATTATTTACTACGACAACCTTGTTGTTCTCTCTCCTTCTTTCTTTAAGGTTGTTTTACTTATGAGAATCGGGCTTACTATATCAAAGCTAAATAAGAAGTGACATTAATAATGAATATTTCATTAATTTTATATATACCTAAAACAAGTTAAATTATAAATCATATAAATTCTTTAAATTTCTATTGTCGTTCTAAATTGTTATTTAGGCCAAATCATGCTTCGATTTACTAAATAAAAAAAAAAATAGCAATATAATTCGTGCAATTGAAAAATCTATATACGCAAGCTAACGAGAGAACGAGTTATATTGAAAAAAAAAAAAAAAAAATGAATTTCGCACTTTTAAATTAAAAATTTTTACGCTTCCCACGAGATACATACGTACATATTTGACATTTAAAAATGTCGAAAAATTCACAGTATTTTTTAATATCAAGCTGTGCATACAATAGATACATATACACATACGCAGTAATAACAAGCGTGAATATTCGGACTTTTCCGAAATAAAAAAAAAAAAAAAATTGAAAAATCTGTGAAATCGAAATTTTCTCACTAACCACTGACCCCCAGATATCATCGAAATATTTCTCATCCTCTCCTTCCAAAAAATGACGATAGCTGAATGAAAAAAAAAAAAAATTGTTTCTATCTCATTCCAACACGCTATTTATATATATCCCTCCATATCCTGAGTTTTTAATCGAGCCTCAGGCGTGTGCTATAATGGACCACGTGCTTGTTGCTTCCCAATACACGATTCGTCCTACCCCTCACATCCAATAACCTACCTATCCCGGAATTCCGATGGTTAATTACGTAGATTTCCAATCCGAATTCAACCTGGCCCGATTCTGTACCTATATATATATATATACATACATTCGTCGGTTTGGAATTTTTTACGATTCGCTCTCTTTTGCGCTTATTCGATTTGATGATTGCCAAAATATGCTCTCCTATAACCATCACTGTATACGAGAGGGTGAGATTGTTGTTTTGTTTAATGAAATAATGACCGTTTCGATGGTAGATTGCGTGTATTCTTTCGAATTCGAATGGGAGGGGGGCTGTCTTTAATTTTTCGGATAGTTGAAATTTTTAGCGGGCCACACTACGTATCCCTGTTCATTTCGAGATATATTAATACGGATATGATTTTGTTGAAATCCTTGTGATTCATTAAATTTTTAATTATTTTATCATTATCTTTCGCAAATTGCATTTATTTTTTTTTTTTTTATTATACCTACATAAATTATTTATATCACCGGAAAACACCAGGTAGAATATGTTACTCTTCGATTTTTTCATTTATAAATATTTTTAAAGAAAATATTCCAGATAAACTATAATTAGTCGTTTATATAAATAAAAAAAAAAGTAGATGCGCAGTAGAAAAGTAATCTATATGCTATATGGATAAAATCATCACGTATATGCGACTATAGCAATACGCTAGACCGGAAGTCGTCGATTGATCGATCGAATATCGTCAAGTCCCGCATCATCATCATCATCAGCACCACCGTTTTATCCGTTTCATCTCACTTTCTTTTTTCCACTGTCTCGCTTTTATCTGCATCTAGACCTACTCAAACGTGTTTTTTTTTTTGTATTGTTCGTTGTATTTTTCGCAGCTGCCTCTGTTATATTTCAATACCTACTGCAGTTCGGAAATCATTTACCTAACGACAACATTTATTAAATAATTTTATTAAAACTCATCAAAATTAAATTAACAAACAAATACCATCCAATTATTTCATCCAAATATAATATCCTAACTCTCTTTCTCTCTTTCTCTCTCTCTGTGTCATTATAACACATTAGTTCCTTAAATCAAAGATCGTCGGACTATATTAGATCACACCCAAAGCGATTTCGTCAAATCCATCTTGGTATATTTCATCTCGCTTATCCACACTTATGCGCATCTATTTCCCCCTGCTTCTTCACAGCCTATATAGCATCCACTTCCCATCCACATCCGGACGACATTGAGAGATGCGAGAGAAAGAGAGAGAGAGAGAGAGAGACGCAGTTTTGTATTGCGATTCTTTCGAGGGGTATACAAAAGTACGTTCCACACATATACATAATATACACATACGCAGAAAGAGAGACACAACGACACAAGATCTCGAGCGTGCCACTTTCGATGCTCACTCGATATAATACGCCCGCTTTCTCTCTCTCTCTCTCTCTCTCTCTTTCTTTCTATCCCCGATGTATATATGTACTCGCGCGACGAGACAGACGATGTAGAGAAGGAGGAGGAAGGATGAGAGACGGACTGGGGATCGAGATAAAAGAGCGAGAGAGCTCAGCACGCGAGTGGCTCTATATATACACATCTGCGGTGGTGGGTGGGTGGAGGAGCAGGAGGAGGTAGATACGTGACGAGACAATGGATTTGCGGTCTCGAACGGTGCTCTCTTTCTCTCTCTTGCTCTCGGCTACTACTACTAGTACTACTGCTACTTTTACTATACCCACATATAATACACAATCGCATCAGCATCTCTGTATCTTTCTCTCCGTCGCGGCGCGCCGTGTATTGTTTGGTTCTTTGATATCGACGCTACCTACTACTACTACTACCGCGACTTCCAAATCCACTCTTCTATCGCCACCCCAACCACTCATATCTTCTGCTCTCCTTCTTCGCTGCTACTGCTCTTTGCCTCCGTTGCGTCTTGTCTTTCTCTCTCTCTCTTTTTCCAATCGCTCCATCCCTTGTATAATATACCAACATCATACTCACCTCGCGAAACTCGATACCTTTACCCCTCACCTTTCCCTCTATCATCTACATAAGCCTTTGATACCGCCTTTTTTTTTTTTTTTTTTTTTTTTTTTTTTCTTTTTGTAGCAGATGCGTGTATAATTTCTGAAGTGCGCGTGATTTGCACGTTCGATGACGCGAGAGATATAAAAGAGAAAGAGAGAGAGAGAGAGAGAGAGAGAAGAAGAGATGAGTTTTGCGTTTTTTTGCACGAAGTAACTCTTATCGTGTGTTGGTGATTACATCTACTTTACACGTACATATATTTTTTATATGTGTGAATATGTATGTGTGCTTGGTGCAGTCTTGCACTTCCGGTCGAGCTTTTTTTTTCTGTGTGGTTGAGTTTTATATATACGTATATGATGTTGTGGATAATGGAAGTAGTAGATGTGTTAGGGTATGTACGAGGTATTGAGAGAGATTATATTTGCAAAATCAGCGACAAATTCGATTGGCGTAGGTGTGATGTGTGATTATAAATATAGGTATACATCGCGATTGTATCTATACTATATATAGATAGAGAATTTCATTGATGGATAATTTGGTGCTGTTACTGCGTTGATAATTTTACATTTATTTTATTAATATACATCTTATATAAAATTATATAACACAGTTTATTATTTGATAAATTATATATTTATTTTGTATAATTAACATTATTTTTTAAGATTTGCATATTATGCGCTATAATTAACTTAAAAAGAAATTATGCTTACATTAAAAACAAATCGTCAAACAAGCACAAGTTTAAAAAAAAAAAAAAAAATCCAGGTGTGTTAATGACTTACACCAAAAGAGTCAAGGGTTACAGATTAAAAGTATCTCAGCTTGGCATGTATATAACAAAACAAAGTCAAGACAGAGTACCTATATAGAGAGAGAGAGAGAAAGAGAGAAACACAAATCAGCAAAGGCTTTACTTCGTGCGCGCGAGAAGAAGAAGAAGCGAAACTCAATTTAACATTTAATTGAATGAGCACTCGGGCACACAGCTAAGAAAGACAGAACGAAATCTCTTTCTCTCTTTCTCGCACATTAGCTACGCAGAGCAATTCAAGCGTACTATATACGTATATATATAGCTAAGGACGGCGATTTTTGATAAATGAAACAATAAAATCGAGTGCGAAACAAACGGGCTTTCTTTCTCTCTCTCTCTCTCTCTTTCTCGCAAAAGAGTAGATGCGAAGAGTCGGGTTGGATAATTAAGGGAAGAAGAGATCGAGGGCGGTGTAAAGATGAGGATAAGGGGAGGGGGAAGGGAGGGTAAGGGGAGTCTGCCTCTTTCGCGGTCGTCGATCGGCGCGTAAAGTTTCGCGCGCGCGAACTCTCGTTGGAGATTAATGATATATACGCGAGGAATGAGAGAATAAGCAAGAGCAGCACTGTCTTTCGCTTCTGCGCGCGTTTGCTCCTCCCGTCGATCGATCTCTGTCCCCCCTCGACCTGCTGTCCGTCAATCTCTCGACTCGACCCCAACACTCACTCTCATTTTGCCCTCTATCTTGTTTTTGGTCGCCTACATCTTTTTTCTTTTTCTTTTTTTCTTCTTTTTCTTCTTTTAGTTTGAAGCTTGGGTAACCCTTTTCTTTTCTCACGCTTCATATACACCTGATTATATTGGCCGTATTAACTTTGCTGGACTGTAGATATATTTATTATTATGTACATATACTCTTGGAGCTGCGTGCATATGACTTTGTGACACACTTTGAAGACTTTTTTTTTTATAGATTATAATTTTTGTGCTAATTGATTTGATTTTAAAATTTGTTTAATGATACACATGAATTGGCGTTAGAATTATTGTAGAAAGGAATTTTTTTTAAAAAACGTATTATGTTTGATTACAGCATAATTTTATTAATTAATTTATATAATGTGAATAATTTAAAATAAAAATATGTAATAACAACAACAACAAAATTATGGTACCTAATAATAAAGATTAAGCCGGATGTAGTACATAGTTATTCGAACAACAAACAGAACATGCGTTCATACATTCTAAAATCACAAAGGTTTTAAATGTATACGTATTAGTACACAGTAGCAAAAAGCACGTATATCCGTTTCATTTATCGAAACACTCAAGTGTTACTCTCTCATACTCTACATCCTATACCCTCGGTTTATATATTTCCAAGTAATAGCTATATAGCGATAGAATATACATACATACACACAGGCTGTATTCTTACGCTCCTGATTTTCAAGACATCATCTGCTGGCGTCGAAGAAGCAATAGCTTTTGCTGCTTGCTTTTCATCCCCCTTGGCACATATAGAAGGGTCGGAGATAAAGAGAGAGAGAGAGAGAGAGAGAGAGAGAGAGAGAGAGAGAAACGCACGCTTAAAGATTAAACGATAGAGATTCCGAATTCAAGTATATGTATACGTATATGCTTGGGTGTATACTATGGAAAGAAGCAAGGCTCTCTCTCTCTCTCTCTCTCGCTCGCTCGCTCGATCTCCGCTGTTCCTCAAGACAAACAAATTAGTGCAATTAGAATCCCTTCAAAGAAAATTGATAAATTCCAGACGGAAACAATTTTGCGACTCATTTCACCCGCACTCTCTCCCCTCTCTCTTTCTCTTTTTGTGTATACCGCTTGTATATACTGTGATGGAAGAAGAGAGAGAGAGATAAGTTCGCGAAAAGCGGTAAAGCTTTAAGGATGGAAGGAGAATTTTGTGCACTATATACTGGGTTAGATTAGAACTCAGACCTTCTTTCGATCAATGAAAAGCCCTTTTATTTCGACGCGATATCGTTTGCTATATATAGCTATATACTAACTCTTGGTTAAATTTTTTGATCGGTCGAAGACAGGATGTAAGATTGGATGCTCGTTTGTTATCACTTTCCCTTTTAGTCCTTTTTCTCTCCCTTAACTTTCACTCATTCCTTTTTTTTTTCTTTTTCTTTATTCGGTAATTGATTTTTCCCTTCATTTGTTTCTTTGTTTCTCAAACCAGAAAGTGTAAGAGATTACCCCTGAATTTTTTTTTTCATTTGAAATCTAGACTTGGGTACTTTTTCTCTTCGCTACTTCCAATTACATATCCCTACACTGATTTTAATTCTGACAAATGTAAACTATGTAAAATTTCAAGCTCGTTGCACTGCTCGATGAAATATAAAAAAAAGTTAAATATATATGACACTAAGTTACAACCGTTCGCGAATGCACACTCGAGACGTGTTGTCATTCAGGCGCGAAAACAAGGGCCAAGTACCTTACAGCTTGGCAAAGGTTTATTTTTTTTTTTTTTTGTCGCGTACGTGCGAACGCATACGAGCTAAGCTATATATATATAGTAAAGAGATAACGAGGCGTATGTGTCGACACGCGCATCCCCTTTGGTGTGGTAAAGGTGTTAGGGGGATGACGACGATACGGACACAACTGCATATTGTCTCATGGCAATACGAGAAACTTTGAAGCGAAAGCGAGTAAGAATATGTGATTTGAAAGATTTTTTGTTTTGTTAAGTGTTGAATAATTGATTTAAAAAAGTTTCTATTTTTTTGTTTTTGTTTTTTTTTTTTTTTTGCAAGTAATAGAAAAATAATGTCGACAATATAATTATTATCTATATTTTTATTAGATTTTATAAAAAATCAATTTTAAAATTTCATTTTAATCTAACGAGGAGGTAAGCTGAAGCCTTATACCTTGCTTATTAACAATAACGATTAACGAAAAAGGTGCAAGCTCGTTGGGGAAACGCAAGCTCTCTCTCTCTCTCGCTTGCGCTTACGTTAAACTTAATTTAATAAACTTTGACACCGCAAAAGCCTTGTGGATGGAACTGTAACTACATTCCAGGCTGCCAAGAGCATGAGATATAGAGAGAGAGAGAGAGAATGATAAGGTTTGAAAGTAAAGGGTGAAAACGAAGACAAGACTCAAGAGAGAGAGAGAGAAAGAGAAGCTTTTCTCATAAACGTGTATATACACCAAAAGAGAAAGAGAGAAAGAGAGAGAGAGATTGGTGTGTGCGAAACTTGACGACGTCTTGAACTCCTTTGGCTTGTATATATATGTATAACGTTCTTGCCTACACTTACTCCTTTGCAAGAAGAAGCAAGCAGGCAAGCAAGCAAGCAAGCAAGCAAGCAGTGCTAGGGCATTAAGAGCTTCTGGATTTATTTATAACTACATTTACGCGCGTGTCCTATAACCCCACCCCCCTTTCCACTCGTTCGTTCAGTTATTGCGTTTATGGCTTCGCGAAAGAGAAAGAGAGAAGGAAGCAACGAGAAAGTAAGGGGGGGTTTTAAGGATGAGATGGGAGAGAGAGAGATGCCGTGGCGAATTTTCTGGTAGCGTGAGTTTTGAGCTATTTGGTCTGTGTGCGTATACGCGCCCTCGTTTGGATTTGAATTATTTCGACTTTCTTGTTCTCATTGAAAATTCGTTTTGGAATGTTCATTTGCTTTTTTTTTTTTATTTTTAAATAATTATTTTCGGTATTGTAAGTTTATTTTAAGATGAATTGTTATTATAAATGATTTTAAAAGTTTTCTTTTTTAATTATAGTGAAATAAAGATGATAATTAATCTAATAATATTATTTTTCTTGTGTGTTTTAGGTATGGATCGTCTTCTCAAGCAAAGCAGCGTCATTATGAAAAGTAAATTTCAATAATATTAAATTTAATAAGTTCTTTTTTTTTGTATATTATACAAATTTACGAAATAATTTTATTCTCGTCTTAAATTTTTTTTTTTTATTTTTAACTTATTTTTATACTAACGCATTGCTCATATAAGTTTCAATAATAATCATCTTGCGCTGACACAGCACACCCACTCACTCACATATTTTTGCACTTACTATATACATGAAGCTAAGACAATGAAATGCAAGACTTTAGTAAGAGTATGTATTAGGTACATGTTTATAATATGTATATACATATACATGTATAGGTATACCTATATATAGTCGAGTAGGTAATCCGCGCGCGCACAACTGAGAGTAACAGTCTCGTGTGCCTAGCGCGTATCGACATTAATTCCCCGCTGGGCTGAGAGAAGGGATGGGGGTAAGGGGGAAGGTAGTACAGAGAGAAAGACCTACCCCCTTAACCGGAACAGACGCACCCTATAATAGGCAAGTTGGAATCCAATCTGCAAGTTTGCAAATTCAATTCGGCCGTCTTACGAGCTTTAAGAGAAGGAGCGAGTATAGTAGTAGCAGTAGTAGTAGTAGTAGTAGTAAGAGCAAAACTGAGAAGCCAAAGGCAGGCCCACCCAAGCTCTCTTCTCCTTGCCCTTACGCGCTGCTGACGCGAGCCTTATAAACTTTGCGCGCTCTTTGCCTCTTTCTTGATGCTACTGCTATTGCTGCTACTGCTGTTGCTGCTGGCCGTCGACTTAGATGTATGTATTTGTGTCTTTTAGATATAACTACATACCGATATATATATATATACATGCGTTTTAGATTTTAATTGAGTTCTATAGCTAAGTTCTATGGCTTTTGAACTTAATTGTTTTATGGATTCTTTGATGGATATATCTTTCAAATTTTCATAATTTTAATTTAATTTGTCGATTATACGAAATGATTAAAAAAATAAAAAATATTGGATTTGCATTGATATACCTATCAAGAAATTTAATTGAAATTTAATTTTTAAAAAGCTTCCTCTGTGAGAAAGCAAACTTATCAAAAATCAATTTAATTGAACTGAAAATAAAATTCAAGATGCTGACAACTTCGAGAGCGCAAAATCTTTAACATCTATACATCAGTGCAACGATATTCCTTTTGATAAAATTTTCATAGTCTTACACGTTGAAGAAACGTCGTTTATACATATCCAAGCAGCAAACTCTTTTTATCACAAGTCTAAAGAAATGCAATGGTACACGTAACATGAAGAGACGTACGACTAGAGAAAGAGAGATTTTATAAACTACACGACTGGTATAACTCGGTTCTCATGAAAAGCGAAAAGTACATCGTCGTGTGTATATGTACCCGAGAGAAAGAAAAGACACACGGGTTTTACGAATGAAATGCAAACATAGTAAGAACTACACGCGAAGTAACTCTCTTTCTTTTTCTCATTTTTTTTCTTATTCCATGACCAGTCAAATACGCGTTTTATATATATATATATATATATGTAGGTATGGTTGCTTTTGAAGTTACGTTTACTGTTAGTTCTCGTACTATAAGTATAAGCTCCTCTCCCTTTTCTCCATCTCTCTCTCTCTCCCTTTTCACAGTCCTTTTAAACTCGTCGTCGTCGTCATCGTCGTCGTATATACTCTCTGTCTTTACGTTCACATAGCGCGCGTAATGCGTTTTATTTATTCACAAAGACAAATACTCATTTACCGTCTGGCCGCGCTTTTCCTGGTTTCGCGTGTTCAACATGTTGGCTTTCTCTCTTTCTTTTTTTTTTTGCTGCTCTATGTGCCGTCTCATTTACCTTTCACTGACCAACCACTGGCTCATGCATAAGCCTTGGCCTCGCACACAAACTGTACAGATGGAAAAAAGGAGATGTTACTCTATAAAGGGGTGAACTATGGAAATATATATAATGTCAAGTAAACCCGCGAAGAGGCCACCGTTCGATGCTCACTATATTATACGAGACGTTCTTTTCACCACGTTAATTAGGCCTCTTAGGTATATAGCAAATCACAATTCTTATTTTCCAATTCTTAATTAAACGACACCAAATATTTGATGATTTGACTAAAATAAAAGGTTTCATTGTGATTATTTTATAATTATTAAAATTAATTGAAAAAAAAATACTAATTAGCCCAAGACATCGAATTAAATATTAACTTGTTTAATTAAAGACTTTTGCTGCTACAAAAAAAAACCGCTGCTAACTGCATTAGCAGAATGCTTTCTCAAAGAATTCTGAAAAACTAAATTGATAATATTTAAAATCTCAATATTTTATTTCT